>WBNM01043396.1:0-35740 GCA_013399055.1 Ramphastos sulfuratus | reverse complement strand
AGGTTCTTTGTCCCTTTTCCCGCGGTAGCTCTCCCCAAAACAGAAGGAGGGAGAGCAGAAAAACGTGCCTGGGTAAGCCAGGACATGTACAAGCCTAATTTGGCCTGTTTAGGCCTACCACGACAGTTTCTTCCACAAAATCTTATCATGGTAATGAACACCCAGGAGTCTCATCTGCCATGAAGGACAGCAAGGAAATGTTGTGCAATACCTGTGTGTACAATCTTCTTTTCAACTCCACTGGCTTTAGAGATACTGAGTTGTCAATGGGTAGACTGTGACATTACATACAAGGTGAGATTATCTCCTCCTCTTCTCTCTTTGTCTACACCAGTATCAGGATTTTGGCATGATATTAAATTTCTATTAATTTAAATGGATCATCAGGGTTTCCCTTGATCTGTAGTAAAGATCTAGGGAAGAGGGCATGTGAGTTAGAGGTTCTCATACTAAGAATATTATGAATTTTCTGATAGCAGGGATTTGAAGAACTCTTTCTGAGATTGTTAGCTGGCTTTGTGAGGAATTTCTTCATTCCACTGGGGCTCTGTTGATCTCCTTTTCCTTCTCTCTCTTTCCATCCTAAAGTCAAAAGCTTAGACATTGTGGATACCGAAGATCTTCTACCTCAGCAGTCTCAAAGTTATTTATGGCTACCTGCCTGGAAGCAGCCTTGCCTTGGGAAGGGGGAAAAGCTGGGCAGTCACAAATTCTACAGTCAAGCTCCTTTGTATTTTGTGAAGGCTTGTAGACTCAGACCCAGATGGTCCAAGGTCTCCAGAAGGCGCCCAGCTGGCCCAGTACCATATTTACTCTGAAGAAGGAAAAGGAAGTCAGCTCACTGCATTGCACACTGGGGATTCCTAAAGTTGGTTCCTCTGCCATGAGGCCTTCAGGGATGATAGTCTTCCCTCTGTCTTGCTTTTCCTAAACTATCCTCTTCTTTTACAAGGCATTCTTATTTGAAATTAAAACCTCAAAATATTTCATTGTTTGAGTGCTTTAGCTATCTCCTTCCAGAATTCCCAATAAATCTGACAGGCATACTTCTGGGACATACTAGGAGTACTCAGAGCAGGGACCCTTCTCCACAAGGAAGAATCATAGAATCATAGAATCAGCCAGGTTGGAAGAGACCTCCAAGATCATCCAGTCCAACCTATCACTCAGCCCTAAGTGCCCCATCCAGGCTTTTCTTGAACACCTCCAGGGATGGTGACTCCACCGCTTCCTTGAGCAGCTCATTCCAATGGCAAATCACTCTCTCTGTGAAGAACTTTCTCCTAATATCCAGCCTAGACCTCCCTTGACACAACTTCAGACTGTGATCCCTCNCAGGGCACTCCTACCCTCCAACAGATCAACACCTGCTCCTAACTTGGTGTCATCTGCAAATGTACTGATGATGGACTTGATCCCCTGGTCCAGATCACCAATAAAGATATTGAACAGGATCGGGCCCAGCACCGATCGCTGGGGGACACCACTAGTGACTGGCTGCCAACTGGATGTGGTATCATTCATCACCACCCTCTGGGCTCAGCCCTCCAGTCAGTTCTTGACCCATATCAGAGTAAATTTGTCCAAGCCACGAGCTGCCAGTTTTGCCAGGAGCCTGTTGTGCAGGCAGTGTCAAAGGCTTTGCTGAAGTCCAGGTAGACTACATCCACAGCCTAAAGAGAATGACATAGGAAAACTTTTGTCTTTTAAATTGAGCTGCAAACCCCAAAACCACCCAGTGTGATCACACTCTCTCCCTTGCTTCTCACATGTCTGCCATCTACATATCCTCCAACCCTCATTCTTCCCCAGCTCTCAGTTTGCCCTTTATTTTTTTCAGCTGCAATTTGAGAGGGCCAGACAGATTTTCACAGGCTTTTCCAGGTTTGTGGTTTGACTGTTCCTTGGGAACATAATTTACATAAGGAGGGACTTAATTTTGCAAAGTAAATCTTAGTGTGTTTAGATGCTGATCAGTTAGCATTGCTCAAGTTTTCAGAGAGTTGTGCCGCAGTAGAGATGACATGTCAAAGTACATAATTTTCTAGTCACTCCATTCAAACAAAGCACCGGTATATTAAAAAGTGAAAAAAAAACCTGAGAAGCCAGGAAATGCTCACTTCAGTGAGAATCTCTTCTACACTCTCCTTTTTCCAACCAGGAACTTTGTCTTTCTTACTTTTTCCTTCATTTTTTTCCCCTCTCTAATGCCATATGTACAGCTCAAGGCTATATTGGAATATATAAATCTCATGTGAGCCACATAACATCAAACCACCATTATCCCTGTAATTTCATTACCCATTCCTACCCTAAAACATTTAAAACTAATCGAGCACCCAAGGTTTTCCTATGAAGTTTATTTCCTAAACATTATTGACGTATTGTTGATAAAGCCAAAATGCACAAAGTCAGCACTTCCTAAGCCAGTCTGATTTGTGAAAGCAGAGGGAGTTTTTAACAAATAAGATCCAAATGCCAAATACTTATTATCATTTTGTGTTTGCAGGACGTGTATTTTATCTGATTTCCAAGAACAATTTTTCACCTTCCATGAAGTTGTGCCAGTTCTTCTTCCTCTCGTAATATCACTTTAAGATGTTTGCCAGTTTGTTCTTTTCAACTATGAATTTATATTGTCTCATGGTATTTTCCTTGTCTTGATTTAAACTGTTTGGCTTCCCTTGTTCTTGGTGTCACAGGCTGTCTCTGATACATCATTTGTGCTGCCAATAGTTCCCAAATGTTCTCATGTTACAACAGGTTATATTTTTCACAAGAAACTTATTTTCCTAATGAAGCTCGTAGCATGGAAGACTTGTGTATCATAGAACATCAGATTAAATGATCATGATACTCCCTCCCAACATGTAAAATCAATACAATAGTTTTATGTGCATACAGGTTATGTTGTCATTAAAGCTAGTTCTGACTTTATGTTCTCTTCTTCAGCCTCGTGATGTTACAATGATGCTGGATCCAGATGCAAAATACGGACTAGACTTTAAGTTTGGCACAAGCTGTCATGTTTACCAAAGAATGGCACTTGTGGTTCCAGCACCAAGAAGCTTTGCTTTCCTATAAAACAGTACATATGGAAAGAGATGGAAAGATCAGAGGTTTCCACACTCTGTGTGTTTTCACAGGAGTTGCAACCTTCAGCATAATGGCAACTGGCAAAGCAACAATGAGGGAGGCTGGGTTACCGCTACAAATTTGATAAATAAACTGAGTAGCAACAAACCTACACTCTTAATTGCAAATTCAAGGTGGTTAGTATGAATCTAGAGCTGAGCTTCAGCATTTATATGTCAAAGAGCTATCTGAATCATTTCCCCAAGTCACTAAATTAAAGTATATAAAAGAGGAAGTATTTTTAACTTCATCCTGCTGGGTTACTCCTCCAGCTAGTTCTGCTGAAGTCACTGAGGTTTCAGTTCAAGATAAGCAGGTAGAATCTGGCCTGTCACTGGGTCTTTGGGCTAGCCACAAAAATGGTCTTTGATAGCTGTTTTATGTGTAATATCCGATTTCAAGTGAAGAAATGAACACACACATGAACAAACTAAATCAGGTAAGCAGTGAAGAAATTAGTCTTTCCCTTTTTTAAACTAAATAGCCAGCAGTTACCATAGTAACTACTAAGAGCAGAGCATTTCAACTGTCTTAATTATGAACAGCAAAGTAAAATATTTCCTTTTCTTGGGAGAGTTAAGCAATGTTCGTCCAAAATAATGGATTAGCTAATTATTGCTCACCCAGTCATTCATCTCCAAGACACAGATGGACAGCAAGTGGTTCAGCACCTTTCTGATGGTCATCTGAAAACTACAAAGCCAAACTAGTTGGACTGTCTAGAAAGGAGAATGATGTAGTGGGTCTGGAGATTGTCCTTCTTTGTCACCTCTTTAAAAGATTTCTGAGAGTCAAATACGGAATTTAAAGATGATGAGTAGGAAAGCCAAGTGTCCCATTGTCAGAACCCTCCAGCTGAAACCATTTTTCAAACTACTTCTTAACATTTCCTACACTAAATTCAGCTGGTTTGTTTTTCTTCTATTCTTGGGATTGCCTTCCTTATTTTTCCATCATCTGCTTTCACAGGTACTTAGGAGAAAATATTTAAGCCTTTTGGCTTTTAGGTGTCATGGATCCAGGCCAGGCGAGTAGCAGTCATCACCAGGGCCTTTCTCCAGGTTGCAGGAAGTGTCAAAGCCACTCTGCACTAGAGCAGCTTAGCAGACTGAAGGTGAAAGAGCAGCAATCCAAAGAGCAGAAAACCAAGAGGCCTCAAGTAGTGTTGGTGAGCACTGGCCTGCAGTCTGAGGTGCAGGATTATGACATTGAGGTTTGAGTGGAAGAATGCCTATATTAACCTCTGTCTCCCAAAAACATAGGCATGTGCAGTGGAACGCAAGGCATGATCATAGAAACAGAGAACAGTTTTCATTGTAACAGACCTTTGGAGATAATCTGGTCCAATTTTTCTCCCAAAGACAGACCAGCATCAATGTTACACTAGCTTGCTCAGAGCCTTGATTTTCACACTGTAAACATTTCTGCTAAATCTCTGATGAGGACTTCTGAATAAGCAATCAAAGCTTTCTTCAGAGAAGCAGCTTTCCAGGGCTGGGACAGACCACGGAAAACTGAATCTAATCCTTTAGGAAGCATTAACCCATAAAATTCATATAGTAAGTGCTCCACTACTAAGAATCTGCAATCAGTGCTAAGGTGTCCCAAAGCCAATAAGAAAAAAAACAGTATTGCACCAGACAGCCAGCAAGTTTTGTATTTTAGGTCTTCTAAGATGTGTATTTCATCTCTTTTGACACACAGTAATGTGTAGGTATGAGGATGCTAGTGCTTTACTGGGATAGATGTACATCACCAGGGACAAATGTTAATGAGTGGGCTTGACTCTGTTGAATGTGAATAGCACTTCTTCATTTCAAGCAGCCCAATGGACTGATGTGTGATCAGAGCCATGAAAGAGACCTGAGGCTACTTTGTGCAATCTCAGGAGATGGCTACCGCTTCAGGGCCAAGGGTAGCACAGTCATTTCCAGGTCACTTGAGTGAAACTTAGCAACCTCTCCATTTCTTCAAAAATTGTCAATTTTTGTATTTTTGTGATCTGAAAGATCAGTTAAGGGGAAGCTCTTTGAGAACGTGATCCGACACCACATTACTAAAGCTAATTGGGCAGCCAGACCTGGCTTTGGTTCTCTCTGGTCAGATTTCATGAAAAAAGACTTCAAAATCTCACCAGAGCAGAGGATAAAAGTTGATGTCAAAAGAGACATTGTGTTCTCCCCTACTTTCGCTTTTGATGATGTAAGTTCTGGTGGTTTAATAGTGCTTGCAGTTAAGCAGGAAAGTTTTCTGTAGTTAACTGTTTGCAGTGGCAGATACTAATTAGTTTTACCTCTACAGCAATTCTTCAGTAATAGCTCTTCAACTGCAATTCCTATTTGACTGATTTATAAGAGCTCTTTACCCTCTATTAACGGACAAGTTAAACTTAAACTTAAATCTTATTACTTATAATTGGGACTTGGAAAGAATAGTATATACTTCAGACTTTTAAAGTTTAATTATGAGTGCATTTAATAGTCATGAAAGCGAACAGCTAATTGCTATGGCTTGAACTAGACACAATGCATGTTCTGTACGAGCTTCATCCTGTAATTCAATCAGTGCACCTCAACCCTGAATCTTGTTAATCCAATCTTGCATTTCTTTGTAACGGGACAGTGAGTTTGTCAGTGTGCTCCATGAGCCACACACACACAAAAAAAGACTAGGATCACCAAATTCTTTTTGGGTGAAAAAGCAGGCTTTGAGCTTACAGCTGCAGGAGGCAGCTGCTCATGTCATAGGCCATTATTCAGCAGCAGCCTCTTTTTCTGAAAGGCTGAAACCTAGATGAAACCTAAACCAGGCAAAATCAAGTGCTTGTCCACAAAATCAGATGATTTTTATGTCAGGTTTAAAAAAAACTTTATTATTCTTAATAATATTTTTAGAATTGTGTACATTTTTGAACATTTTATGTCTTTTTCTGCATCAGTATTCTATGAAACATATCTCAGTTCTTCATATTTTTTCTTCTTTGGAAATTCAGTGTACTTCAACGTGAAAATAACTTCCATCTTGCACTACTCAAAATTAATAGCCATAGTATGGAAAAGCTTACCGTAGATCATAATAGTCCTTTTGGGTGCTGTTTTTGTTACTTCCATCTGTTACCACAGGAAGGATGACTTAGTAATAAACTCCATTTATACCTTCACCACAAAACAGAAAGGAAATGAGATGTCAGCAAAAATGCATAGTTTGGGATGATCATGTTCAGCAACGTTATTTGTGACTTAAAGCTTCTTACGAATATGTTGTTGTTAATTCTCATATCTCTGACAAGTTTGGGATAGTTGCAATAGTCCGAAGTTCATCCAGGATGCTGCTCCTGAAGAGCTGCGATGTTCTCTGAGAGCAATCATCTCTATTGTGCTGATTTACAGTCTACTGCAATTTGAACCTCACCTTCAAGCTGACATAGGACTATGTTGCAGCAGTTTACAATACTGAGAAACCATTGTGTGCTTTAATTTGTAAACCTGTATCCACATGATGGATTTGTACTCGTAAAATAACCATATTTCCACTACTCGATCCAAATTCGCGAGTCAGCAATCCTGATGGCTCTGCTGGCACAAAATTGAGATTCTATTCTAGGTCTACAAAGGTCTGGGCTTTATTCCAGCATCTAGCAAGTGGATCAATACACTTCATGACTACTACCTATACATTTATACACTGGGGATATCTGGATCCCACCAGACACTCATCCTCCCATCTTCCTATCTTACAGCTGGATTCTCCAGAGCTCTGAAACCACATGCAGGTGTCTACTGATTCTAGTAGCATCTAGACATTGACTACCATGATGTGTTAGAGAGAAAGTCCCACACCTCTCTGATACAATGATCCTGTCTTTCTGAGCAGCCCTGAATGTGTTGCACTACATAGGAAGCAGCTGGGCAGCTGCAAGGCTTAAGGTGCTTTTGTGGGAAGGATTGAGAGGCTGGGGCTACAGGACACTTGGGGAAAATCCTCTTGTTCTGCAGTGGGAGTATAGGTTTTTCACCATGATGTTAGCTACTCAGGCCTTGCCCTCAAGGATAAAACATTCCACATTGGAGAGCTCTTCCAAAAGACTATAGTAATCTTAGAACCGTCATGAAGTATCTCATGGAAAGCAAAGGACGCTTTTCACATGGCTTTTTTACAGGTTACTGATAAAAGGTTCAAGACCATACTTGCTGCTACCAGGCCCATACCATTTTCTGACAACAGTGGCTTCTGTCATTGGTTTTGTTACTATGTGCAGATTCAGTACTTGCTCCTGCGTCTTTTCTCCCGCCAAGAAGGCATAGCATGGAAGTGAAGTTCCCGCTTACTGCCCAACCTAGATGGGCAGGCCCATGAAACCCTTTCTGCTAAATGTGGCCTTGCAACTGTTAAGTCCTTCCTCCAAACACCCAAGGAAACAGAGATTTTAACTATGCAGGTTAGTCTCCTGCTCACATCCTTTCTCCACCCCAATGGCGTGCAGCAGAACATGACAGATCAGTCATCAGTCATCCAAGATCATAATTTAAAAAGGGCCCATGTCAGAGTACCTGAATGCAAGACCTTTGGTGTATTAAGAGAGCTGCATCTCTTTGCTATGTAATTTGAATGTACTACCACTTCTAAAAAGCCCTCAACTGCATTTTTGAAAATAGCGTGGAATAAAAAAATCTTCCAGTGATATCTTCCAACAGCACTTAAAACCTCCATTAATATTATGAATGAAGTAAGCACATAATCTGCTGCTGAATCAAAATTTCCAGTACTGTTTTCCAACTGCACTAAAAGCTGCATTTCCATTAATGTAAAGAATGAATGCGGCGTGCCGTATTTGCTGAATCAGAATTTATGCAACAGGATAGTTAAGAGACTACAGTCAACTCTATAACTCAAATATTCGAAGCCTTATCTAATACTATAGTCACTGCAATTAAAATAAACAGCAGTAGATATGAAAAATATGTCTGTGGAGAAAAAGCTATTTCTCTAAACAGTGATGTGGACAGGAATCGAAGATATTTAAAAAATTTACTCTGAAAGTAAAACAGTCACCTTTTTGATAAAGCAGTCTGTTTTCTAGGGAAGGCATCAGAGCATGTAACAAATTACTATTTTTATTTAAAGGTTTCGTACCATCATATTTTGCTTCTTCATGAAAAAAATATAAGAACAATGAAAGTTTGAGACAAACACGAGAAGGTTGAAAGTACAATGCATCCAGATTGTTCCAAAATTTCCTTTAGACTTTCCAGGGGAACTGTGTGCTTCTCTGAATGCCTGTGTCCCTTTTGCTTATGTTATGCAGTTTGGGGAAAACCCTTAACTTGTGTGGTTTATTTCCTAGTTTGTGAAGATGCCTACTCTCTTCAGCAAGGCATTCTTATTTCACTGACAGGAGGTGCATGCAGAGGAATCTTCAGAGATCTCAGCACCTCTTTTAGTTCAGGTGACATAAGCATATCAGAAACAGCTCAGTTTGTGAAAGACAGAGATCCATGCTGACATATTCCCTAGAAGGGGAGGGGCACCCTTTCTGGCTCATAGGAAGTGAATGATCCCGGCAGGAATTCCTCTTTCCTAAAACTGGGATGTACAGCTGCAAATTATCTTCCCATGTAATAGCTAAATGCCTTGGGAGGAAAGAGAAGGGCCTCAGGTGCTCTGGTTTAAACACCTTTCTCATCTCTTTCTCTCAGCAAAGTGCTGCCAGTCATGACATATACCAATACTGTCCCTCCCATGTGATGGTAATTTATAACTTTATCTGAAGTTACCGTTTACAATATCACTTTACTCTGATGAGCCAGGATTTTACCAACATGTATATTGCCAAGCTTGATATCTTGGGAATTAGCATTACTCTATCTCTTGTCTTTATTAACAGCCTCATTCCTTCAGCTCCCCTCTACAGCATTCCTTGCTATTAATTTTATCTTCTTGCTACCATTTCTACATCATCTTCTACAATTATTGCATTTCTTTTTTTATTTTTACTAATGCAAAATTGCTGTATCATTCCTTTAATATTATTCATTTTCTTCCATTCAGACTTTTAATTTTAGCTAGTCTTTGCCTTCTCAGAAACACTTAGATGCTCACAGTCAAAGACAATGTCTAAATGTCTATCCACAGCTGAAGATATTCAGTCCCTTGCAGGATCAGACCCAGACATGAGAGGAACTTGTATGCTCTCTAGACGTATTAAACTAATTACTCTGACTTCCATATACTCATTGTGAGTTCAAAGGCCAACAACTGGGCTTCACATTTGAGAATTTCAAGGGAGATGGCTGAGCACAAGAGAGCCCGGGAGCAGGTTTCAATTATTTTATTAGACAAAGGGGTAAGAGTCATGCCTGGGAGAAGAGATGAGTGTTCCTTGACGTGGGATTTGGAGTGTAGCTAGGAGGATTTGAGGGCTTTTGATGTGGCATCTTCCTCAAGCACTATGTCACTTCTTTTAAAAAGAAAAAGGGAAAATAATAAAGTCTGGAAACATCTCCTATGCAGCAGATTTTGTAATGAATTCTGACACCAACAGGAGCTTATGAAACACCTGTGTGGTCACAGCTAGCAAATTCTTGGGCAAATCAAAATTCATGCTAAAATGATAGAGAGTTTTATTCACTGGGGACAGGTCCAATTCCAGCAATGGATCAGGAAACAAGTTTCCATGTTTTGAATAGCTTTATGTATTAATTGATACATGGCTTGGAAAGACCATTAAGAAAATAACTGTAGTAAAACTATGATTTAATTATAGAAGAATATTTGAAGTATGATTTTAGTTTATAGATGCTTTCCAGCAATAAAGTGTGGTGAGTTCATTCTCTTATTTTTCTTCTAGAGCTTTAGAGATGAGATTAGAACTTGCAAATTTCTGGCACCTTGCCCATGCTGAGTCCACAAACAATTTCAGTTCTACAGCATTTAGACTGCTAATGCAGGGAACATGGTAAGTCTTTTCATATTACTGGTCCAGACTTCTTTTTTCTCCAGTTTACATACTTTCCATCTCCCAATATGACCCCCACATAACAGCTGTGGACTGAAAAATGAGTGTAAGTGGCTATTTGTTCTGTGACACCCCATAGGGTAAGCCTAGCACAAGAACCTGTTCCTGCTATAGCTTTCCTGCGGTAGTCATTTGAATGAAGTTGTCTACTTAGCCTTGAAAACAAGCAGTGGAACTGTTTAATGTGAAACCTGGGATTGAGTTGTAAAGTACGTGAGAAATAGTGTAGCAGCTACTATAACTTCCAGTCATTTTTATTCAAAGTTGCTTTCAGAATAAAAGTGCAAAAGACTGCCATTTCAAGAAATATGCCTCAATAGAGAAGAGGTACATGAAAAATCATAGAAGGACTAGATTCAAGCATCACTTACATACTTGTAATGAAAACTGGTAAATACAGTCCAGTGTCTTCTCCAAATGCTCCTGGGATGAATCAGTACATACATGAGTAGGTGTAAATAGAGTCTGATAACAATTTAGCTCCATTCCTGCTGCCTACACTTCTACAGTATATTAATACTGTGCAATTGTTAGTGGATTTTGTCTCTCTGATGTTATTCCCCCTCCTCTTCATAAGGCAGACCAATATTCTTTCTTACAGGTTAGTAGTAGGTATTGAGCCTGAGAGAGAAAATGGGGTTACTTGGTGAACTGTATTATGTGCAAGCTCACCTGCAACCACACTGGAGTGATCCACCCATTGCTGCCAGTACCTACAGGGCTGTATAAGGCCATGGAAAAAGAAGCTGAATTTTCTGATTCAGAGCTCTAGTCTCATTGAACTGATTTTCCAAATAATCTAATTGCTTCTAGCAAAAGGAAGTCCTTTGCCTAGGCCCATGAAGAGAAGTCACAGGGTTTGGTTTCTGTGCAAGAAATACATGGTCCTGAAAGGTATTATTTTATGGACATTAGGGAAACAAGAGCACTGAAAAGTTCAGGAGAGTTTATTTTGAGGACTGAAGAGACTTATGTCTACTATCTCTGTGTTCCTTACATCATTAAACATTAATCTTTTCCTTAATGAGTTTCTCTTTCAAGACCTTCATAGGATGAAAACGGTGAGGACATGGTGGCTACTCCTGTATCATGAAACCCAAAAATTCCTTTTACATACCATTTCCATGCCTGTTAAAATTTCATGTATTTATCCTTTTACTGTTAGTGGACTTTTATATTCCATAAGTATCAATGTGACTCAGAATACATGGAGCACTACACATCGTTTGATTTTCTTTCTCTCACTTTTATATGTTATACTTTAAACCAAAATGTCCTTGAAGCTCAGTCAAAAGAAGGAAAATACAAATGTTTCTTTCCAAAAACATTGGAATGGAGTATTTGAACAGTACCAAGAGTAATGTCTCTCCTCCTTTTTGTTTGATTGTCAAAATAAACCTAAGCAAAACTGATGCAGTTTGGTGAAGGGCATTTAGTCCGTGGGAATTGTATCTTCTGACAGCAAATTATTCCACCAGTTTGTACTGTCCCCTCTTTCTAGGCTGCATCTAGGTAGCTATTTTGATGAGTGATGTTAGCATTGAAAGTTGTAGTTTAGCCCTTTCTAGATCAGAAGTGTGAAAGGTGGGAATGTGAGGATATAGAAGTACACTCTTGAGGTAGACCTCATGTGCCATTCAATGTCCTCTGTCCAGAGGTGGATGTTGCTCTTTTCTCTCAAGTAACTAGTGACAGAACAAGAGGGAATGGTCTCAAGCTACACCAGGGGACATTTAGGCTGGGAAGTGTTGTCAGGCATTGGAACAGACTGCCCAGGGAGATGGTTGAGTCACCATCCCTGGATATGTTTAAAAGTCATGTAGATGTGGTGCTTGGGGATATGGCTTAGTGGTGGACTTGGTAGAATAGGGTTAATGGCTGGACTCGGTGATCTTGAAAGTCTTTTTCAACCTAAACAATTCTATAATCATATGGGTTTCTTGCAATCAACTGATCACACAGTTGTATAAAAAAATACAGACCACAGTAACTATTCCTTTCCTTTCTTGATTTTCTTTTGCTCCACATATATATCTTGTCTCACCTGTAGCTGTCACTATGTCAGGTTTTCCAGTACAAATGCTTTTTTTAGCTTGCTCCCTGTTCACTAGATTCTCTCTCTTTTACAGCAATTTTAGTTGTGTTTTCACTTCACGCTGATTTTCCTGAATAAGATCTGTCTGTTGGCTGTCTAGTGTATGTTCTATTTCAAGAGACATTTGGTGTCTGGTATTTCTCATCTCCCTAACTGGTTTCACTTAAGGTACATGAAGGTTTCTAATTCCAGAGGTGCCTTTTTTTGTAGTCTCCCTGCTTGAAGCACAGGCCAACTAAAGTCGAGTATGTGCCTGCGAACTGCCATCTCCTCTTAGTGGCTTTATGCAACCATCTACCATTAGAGGCTTCATGCAGCTGTCGTCAGAGATGTTTCTGCATCAAAACCTTGGAATTAAAATTGTGGAGCCTCAAGGGGAAGGGAACTGCTCTAAATCTGAAACCCGCTGCTTGGGGTCCCTCTGGATTCTCTCCTCCCAGTTTCCTATGAGGCGCATATTTCCTTGTGAAATAAAATGTCTCAAAGGATGCAGTGTTGGTGCCCTCTTGTGGGAAGAAAAAGGGATATGAGACGAGGAAAAAAATTGTGATACATCAGTGCGACGTTTAAAACATATTATTTCGGCAAGAGATGGAAATGGCCAGTTTAGTTGGCTACACAAAAAGACGTAGTTCAAGGCCTTATTGATGGGCACCAGAGGCGTGTTGGCCAAAAGAGAGTTTAGCAGATCTCCTGGGAGAGGTCTGCCTTCCTCACAGCTGATGTGTGAGGCATGGCGGAGAGAAGCTGGTGTCAGTGCCACTACGAGCTGTGTGCTGTCCCCTGCAGAGAGCTAGATCCGCCACAGCGGTTGGATGGCTGCCTTAGCGCTGCTTGCCTCGGCTCTTGGGCTCAGCTCTGCTAAAGCTGTGGGTTTGCAGAGCGAGGTGGTTGTCTTCAGACACTTATTTCTTTGAACGCCACTATATGGCACAGAGAGGCAATGCGTTTCATCTGCTCACACAGGTCACGTCCAAAAGAAGTCTGGATGCCTATTTGCTTTACCTGTGTAATCCTCGGTCATGGCATCTTATGCCTGCTTCTCTGTGTTCTGACTTTTTAAGATCCCTTTTGATCATGAAAACCAGAGTTCATAAAATGTAACACAAAGTGTGGGTCTCTGCATTTCAGCTCAGTGAATTTCTCATTCTTTTTTTCCATGACAAAAGCGCCCATGGTTTGTTTGTTTTCAAACAGTTTATCTGTTACTTTTTTTTTTAATGAAAGCATGAGCACAGACTTGTAGTGCATGAGAACAGCTAGGTAGAATCTTCACCTGGGATGCCAAGCTTTCACAGGCTGACTTGCAAACAGCCATCTCCTAGTGAGTTCTTAGATGTCTTCAGTTGGTTTCAGCACTTAATAGCTCTGGTTTTAACTGTTTGAAGAAAATGCCTGCGGATAGTGAAAAAGTTCTTGATGTAAGAGATGCAGCTGCCTATGAAAGAAAGCAGCTGCACTTTTCTGAGGTAACACACTATTAGATTCCACTTTCTTTTAGCCTGGTGAAGTCTATGAGCCAGCAGAATCCAACATTAAGAGAAATTAATGGGTTAGAGAGAGCCTTTTTGTGTCAACATTAAGTAACAAACAGCAAGTCACAAACCTAAATCTAAAGCCTTCTCCCAGGCTTGATGATTTTATGATTTCCCTTGAAGCTTTTATTATTGCTTCAAGATTTTTTTAAGATTTCGAAATCCTGGCTTAGTTAATTTGCAGGTGATAACTACTCTTCTTTAGGCAGGTCCCAGAGTTCTCATTTCAAATTCAGTAAACTGAAGGGGCTATCTTTTTAACCAAAGTCCTGAAACATACTATAGGCTTGGCTAGATTTCAAGGTTCCTGCCATTATTGACAAGCACTAGCTGTACTGTGTGACCTGTCACCAGAGTGGTTGCAAGGAAGTAACTATTATAGTTCTGACATAGCTATGTGTAATAGCCAAATTTATTTAAAGTTAGGGACAAGGTATGTCTGTCGTTCAAGTACATGGAAGATTACGTTTCTTTAACTGACAAAGAATTCTTCATGCAGGTGGCATGGGAAATGATGTATGACATTTCAGCAAACACTTGCTTTTTTTTTTAACCTTCCAGTAAAGGTATAGCATGTTTAAGAAGGGAACCTCCAGCAAGTGCTTAAGGACTCCCATTGTGAAGTGGAAGAAGAGAGGAAGAAGGAAGCAGGCAAACTATCATGTTACTGTCAAATCTTCAAAAGTCATCTTTTGATCTTGGAGGAGTTGTTTTCTCCATGGCTGTTCTTCTTTTTCTTTCAGTAGCACAAACTCTACAGCAAGGGCAGAGTGGGAAAACTGGCCTACACTTTCCATCTCTGTTTATTTCTATATCATGAATTCTGCCACAAACTTTCCTCCAAGGCTGGTCACTTTCTTGGCATCCAGTTTGTTCAAGCCGTGTGCATTTCATTATCATTTATATACAGTCCTTTCTTGAAGCATCACACTACAAATGTCAATGTCTTGTAGCATCTTTATATGCAGAGTGATGCATGTCAAATCTGCCTTATCACAATCTGCCACCAGCATTTTTACATGTGTAAATTTTATTATAGCTGACAAGAGTGATATATGCAAATCAACCACAGAGCAAGCAAAACAATGTCTTTTTTTTTTTAAATAATCTGACTCATGGAAACATTTTCTATATATTGCAGTGAAACAAATCCAAGAATGAAACAATAGCTATAAACAGTAAAATATGATATGCCAAAAAGAAAACTACTAGGCCTACTTTACAACCAGTTAGCTAGGTGTGTTTATGGTCTGTCTTGAGCCAACCATGAGAATATCCCATAATTTCAGAGTTCAGATTATTAGATGGACAAGCTAACAGTTGTAGTGGAGAACAGCAGCGGTATTGTATTGCTTGAGATGTTACAGATTGAATGCAGAAAACGGCGACCAGAGGAACTCAGGAGAGGACCTAGTGAAAATCTCAACTGAAAGGTAAAATTTTGTAGAGAAACTCAAAGGTAGTGAGCTTGATTCAGGTTGTCACCAAACACCCACTCGGAATCCACATGCCACACAGTACTCTGGCCACATGAATGCTTTTATGGACAAAGCAAGAAAATATAAGTAACAAGGCATAAATTATATAGTTCATATCCATTAAAGACAGTGAAACTATCAAGTCAGCTGCTGACTAAAAGCTTCCAAATATGTAGTCGACCTAGACTGAAACAACCGAAGCGGTATTGTTCTGGTGCCATGTATGTGGGAGTGCATCAGTGCACAGTCTGAGTTTACAGGATGTGAAGCGGTAGGCAGTCGGGTATCAGAAAACAGAAATAGGACAGAAGCTCTAATGTATTAAAACTATAAACTGGCTCTTTTGCAGGGCTTTATAGACATGGATTTTCTTCCTCTGTTGAGTTCTTGCAAATTTCCTGTTTGTCTCAGGTAAATTTCAGAGCCAGGTTCCGACCTACATTTGTAAAATCAGAATAATTCAGCTGAGCCAAACTTGTGGCAGTTGTTCAAAACTACCCTAAATGACCTCCAAAAAGCAGGCAAGGAACCTCATTTCTTCATCTGTACAAAAAAGAGGGACTCTTCCACCTTCCATTTTGCCTATTTGGTATTGTAGCAGAAGCAGTGTTACTGTGCACACTCTGGTGACATCTTAGCTGAAGTCTGTAACTGCTAATACAATACAAGTAATTGATCAGTACTCATAAAATATTTGAACAAGTTTTTCACGGTGCAGTCCCAAATTCAAACCATGACAGCAGAGAATCATGTAGCCCTGGCACATGTTCAAAAGGGAGGCTGATCAGAAGAATCTCCCCATACAAATAAGGCTTCAGGATTTTTTACTCTGAAAGTCATCAACTAGGAAAATAAACTTTCCAGAGAAGTGGTGGGATTTATCTCTTTCTTGATGTTTTTCAATAAACCTTCAGATATATTTCTGGATGTTATATTTTAATCAAAGACGCCTTTGTGTCTTCCAAGCAGAGAAAGGCTAGAGAAATTCTGTATTCCATCTGTTTTAAAAAGTAAATAAGTCAGTGTGTTAAAATTTCTAAGTTGCTTATGTCTAAACAGGGGAGACAAGGCACAATGGAGACTCAGAATGAATCACAGAATCAAAAAGGCTGAAAAAGACCTCTAAGATTATCAAGTCAGCCCAACACCACCATGTCCACTAAACCATCTCAAAGTGCCTGCCATGTCTACACATTTTATTAACACCTCCAGGGATGGCGACTCTACCACTTTCCCAGGCAGCCGGTTCTAATGACTGACCACTCTTTCAGTAGAGAACCTTTTCCTAGTATCTAATTTAAACCTCCCCTGGCACAACTTGAGGTAATTTCCTCTAGTCCCATTACAAATTACTAAGGGAAAAAGACTGACATCCACCTCACTACAAGCTCCTTTCAGTTAGTTACAGAGAGAAGTAAGGTCTGCTGTCAGCCTCCTTATCTCTTGACTAAATAATCCCAGTTCCTTCAACTGCTTCTCAAAAGACTTTTTCTCCACACCCTTCACCAGCTCCGCTGCCTTTCTCTGGTCATGCTCCATCATCTCAGTGTCTTTCTTATAGTGAGACACCCAAAACTGAACAGAGCATTTGAGGTGCAGCCTCACCAGCAGTGCTGAGTACAGGGGCACGGCTGCTTCTCTAGTCCTGCTGGCCACACTATTCCTGATATAGGCCAGGATGAGTTGGCCTTCTTGGCCACCTGTGCACACTGCTGACCCATGTTCAGCCAGGTGTTGATCAATGCCCCCAGGTCATTTCCTGACAGCAGCTTTCCAGATTCTCTGCTCCAAGCCTGTAGCATTGCATGTGGTTGTTGTGACCCAAGTACAGCCCCTAGCATTTGGCCTTGTTGAGAAGAACACGTAAGGAACTTGAAAAAGGTCAGAGAGTAAATTGCTCAGGAGTAACCGCAATATATTTCCAACAGACACAATTCTAATAATAAAAGCAAAGAGAGACCAGCTTCACGTGAAGTAATGGGATCCCATTCTCAATATGTTTGTGCTCCTAAATGAGAAACAAAGCATGTTTGCAAAGCCACCCTCCAGTTCAGTGTTCAGACTATACACAATGCAGAGATTAAACTGTATGTTTGGTTTGTTTTTTTCAAATGAGGGAAGTCTGAAAATCAGTAACCTTAATTCAATAATATACCTGAGTAGCTTATAAATCTAGTCTTTTTTTTTTATTTTGAATCTTTCAGATGTCCCAGAATAGTTACCTTTAAAGTACTATCTAAATTACTTTTACTATTTAGCTGTGTTCATTAGGGATGAACATATATGAGCAAAGTTTGGAAATGTATACCTAAAATGGATATTTTTAATCCTGAAAGTCTTGTTACCTGTGAGAAAAAGTGACTACATTTTCAAAACCAAAATTGGGACACCATTGTATTGGTATATTTCAGGACTGTGAGATGTTTCTCTGAAAGAGAGAGGTGCTTCTTGTTAAAAATCAGTATTTGAACACAGGGAAACCTTAAGTGTAGCTGTGGTATATATGTTTCTTCTGAATAAGTATTTCCCATAGTTTAATGTCTGAGTCAAAGTTTTCCCTAAGCCCTGAAAAATTCTGTTAAAATTTACTCTCTGAAAAAGAAGAATCTGCTTTTTCTCTTACTTCTGAATACTACTCATCACACTAGAGACTCATTCCACTGGTTGGTTTATTCTGTGATAAAGACAGAACATTGTGTCTTGGGCAAATATGATGCAGCCATTTATTTTTTAAAAGCTTGATGTGAGAAAATGAGATGTAAAAGATTTTGTTCTGCACAATGAGAATACATCGCACAGTATCTGGGCTTGCACCAACGTAAAAATTCAGAGCATATAGGCATATAATAGAGAAGTCTTGTGTGTTGAATTGCACCATAGTTCAAGAATGGTCCTATTAATTTGGGCAGCATAATGTCAGTTTTAAGGCTATCAGAACCTGGCATATGAAGCAGATATTTCTGAGAAAGTCAGAAGGAAATACAGAGAGTGAGTGGGGTTATTATGTATTCTTTTGTTTTTGAGAGTTCTTTGTCTGAAGTAATTTTTCCTGTGTTGTTTCTGTGCAAGACTATAATCAGTTGGCTGGTTTTGTCAGGATCTTTAATTGTTAACAGAAAATTATAATACTTGATGTTTTTAAATTATTCAGGTTTACAAAATTCAAGTTGATTAATTTCTTCTCAAATGGTAATGCCGGTGCTCTATTTATGAATGGCTCTGTGCCCAGGTTGTCTGTGCTCACCTATGGCATTTCTCATTGCTGTTAGCTGGGTAATGATTCTTCATGCAGTAACCTTCTAAATAGGGGGAAAAGATAGAGCTTTGAGAGAAGCATCTTTGTTTTATTGTTCTCCAGATCAGGCTTGAGAGAAACTGAGATGAGAAGTTAGAAAATTGTAGGTCAAAGACAGTTTTCTCTCTTTCCGGAGTGAGACTTGTAGGACTGCTGGGATGAAATTGGTTTCTGGATAGATGGAATTAAGGAGCAGGGTACACAGCTAGTGGGCAAGCGGCAGGAGAAGAGCTTGATTTACCTCCTTTTAAGGAACAGTTTCTTGAGGACCATCTGCTCTGTCTCAGAGTTCCATTGGAGGAAGATGTGTTTCAGGAGTGAGCATTAGTTTGCAGGTCTTTGGAATGCATAGCATGTGGAAGGTCTGCTTCATGAGCTTGACTTTGATGGGGCTGGGCACAGAGGTGAAAACGAAACATTTAACAAGTCTTGCATGAAGGAGCCATCAACTACATCAGGCTCAGAGAAGCTGTTTTGTGTGTGTTCTAAGTTACGTAGGAAGTCTTGTTCTGGATACTTTGATAGGAGTATTTAGGAAGCTGCATCTGCCGTTTTTAAATTATGATGAGTCTTAAATTGCCTCCTGGCTGACGTCAGCTCTATGGAAGAAATTATCTCTACTAGGATACATTTCAACCTTACATTTCAACACAAAATTATTCAGGGTTCCAGGACTCAGTACTGGAATAGTGAAAAATATACAGGAAAAGCACAGTAAAGTATCTTTTGTGAGTCACAGTAGTTGCTGGCTATGTGTTGTAGTTCTTTGTTTGTGTGTATACCTAAAATGGATATGGTTGCTGCAAAGTACCATTCTGCCAGGGGTTCAGAGTGACTAAATGGCCTATTTCTGCAATATTTCAGGTGTGTTTGTCACATTGTTACCTCCCACCTGTGGGTAGAAGAAGAAGATGCTGTAGGAAAACAGCTGGTCTGACCCAAGAGATATGAGAGGAAGCAGGATAAAATGACACAGTGAGAAGGAATTGGTGGGCCATGGCATGGAGGTTAGTGCAGAGAGTGTGATGCAGAATCCGGGGGTCATGTTGTGTAAATAGGTCAGTCAGGGAAGTACCTTTGTACCAAATTAGCATGGCAAGGAAGTGATAAGAAAAAACTCCCCAGGCAGCCCCGCTAATAAGACTTATCTCTGATCTTGAAGGGCTTAAACTAGTTTACTTTCCATGTCTTTATAAGCCATTTGTACTACTAAATCAGAAGTGCTAGCTCCACATCCTGTTACCTTCAGATCTGCCTCAATAGCCACAAGCTGTGTAAAGCCAGAAGACATGCTTCTATCTTAAAAAGAAAAAAAAACCCTGGAGGTCCTTTTGATCTAAACTGAATTTCATTCAAGTCTCCGTAATCCTTTATGTCTGTGGTACACAACACGCACTTCATGGCCTTGTTCCATTGCATTCACACCAATGTCCTGTGGTTTCCTTGTCATTTTTTGCAATCAAGTCACGTGAAACATATTATTGTCTACGATGTTCTGATAATCTCAATACCACATTTTCCTGTTGCACAAACATCTTTTTCAGGGTGATTTGATCTAAAAGTTTAAACCCAGCAGAAAGGAAAGAAAATGTGAGGGTTTTTCAAACATCCAGCTTCATCACCCTGAAAGTTTGTTCTAATTGCTACATCCTAATCCTAAATCCTGAAATCTACAATATCCTCCCAAAGATACACGACTACTTTGATTTAAATTTCAATTGTAAATTCAAGCCTTCTGTGCTCCCACTGGAGAGAATTTCTAGTAACTCCATGATAGGTTGGTGTCACACAGGCATATTAGACTGAGGTTTAGGTTTGAACCCAGACTCCTGGCCTACATGTTCATTTTTATTCTGCTCTTCTATTTGGGTGGGAAGAGAGCCAGCGGTTGGCACAATTGTGCACTTTGGCTGTGGGCAACACAAATGTAATTGGCTTTAAACCATTTGTTTCTCGAACTAGAAGCCATTCTGTGGCACAGCTGACAGAGGGAGCGAAGTCAGGATTAGAGGCACTTGCTTGCCGTTAGTTTGCCTGTACCTAATGGAGAGGTTGCCTAGCCCCTGGCCAAGGTCACTGCATCATTCATCACTTCTCCTATTGTGACAGGTTGGTGCAGCTAAAAACCAACATCCATTATAGCTGTCCCATGACAGTGACAGGATGAGTTAAACCAGAAGCAGCTCTATCATGAAACTCTTTTGATGAATTTCAGCTATTCACTGGAGGTAGTATTGATGTCACTGAAATAATGACTCAGTTTGCATATTTCTTGAGTCACCTGCACTGAAACTGGCAATATGTGTGCCAGTAAAGCCTATTTCAACTTTGGTTTTTAGTGGTCTAAGCACGTTTCCCCATCCCCATCTGAAACTAGATTGAGATTGTCACCTGATAAAATCAACTTATGAGCCTTCCTGAGAAGACAACCTAGACCAATGCTTCTCCAGGACTCACTTCATATAAAGCCATATACAAGTATATAAAGCCATATAAATCTAAGGCAGCATGTCTGCTACAGCAGCTTTTCCAATCTCAGCTTTGTGGGCTGAAGGCATGGCCCAGATCCTGCCCCTAAACTTCTCACTCTTGAAGGTAGATCCTGCCTGCTCTGTCAAAAGGCAGTGGCAGACACTTTGAGCAAAACAGCTTCCTAGGACCTAGTGGAACAGAACAGGCTATGTCTTGCAGCATGTCCCTCCCTGATGTGCATTTAAGTGTAAGGTACAATCCTGCTCTGTAGGCAAGAGCACATCAGAGGCTGAACAGTGTACTGTGGCCTAGACTCCAGTGACTCCAGTCTGTGGCATTTCTGGGAGCTGGGGACGGGGATGGCATGGAAGGTTGGTGACCAACCTAGCTGGCTCTTTCTTTGATCATAATGGAGCTGAAGTTTACGACTCTTAAACACTACATGGCAGTTTTCCCTCAGTGATCTGAACTACAAGTATGCTTGTGAGAGGAGAAACTAATTACCATTGAAAGTAGCAAGTAGCAATGGGGAGACACAGGTATAGTTGAACAAAATCTCCCATGTCTGTGAGTAGGAGTACATTCTAGGTCTGGGTTGTTCTTAGGAAACCAGCTGAATTCTTCAGATAGCAGCACTGAAACCATTTCCAGTAACATCTGACAGCAAAACTAGAAAAACTTTGCCTCTACTCTGGGATCCATTTTCTGCCACTGCCTTAGAGCAACCAGGTTGTAAACCTTCTTCTAAAGTCCTTCCCTAAGGAAAAATAAAAGGAAAAAAAGAAAGAAAATATGAAGGGAAGGGCCTTCTTTTTACTAAAGGAAGCTATGTGAGTGAGTCAGAAATCAAAACAGCCTTGAAAAAAGTTATTAGCAGATGTAGGCCAGTGATATTTTCAAAACAGATGGAGTTAATAGAGTGCAGAGAACAAGATGATAAATCAAAGATTACTGAGGAAGAGCACTGCCTTTTTTTTGCCTTCAAGAATTAGAAAAAGTCAACTACAAACACAAGTTTTACATAGTACAAGTTTTAAATAGTAAATAGGAAGTGAAGCTTGTAGACAAGTAAATAAATAGCAAGTGAAGCAGATGGAGTGGCATCCTAAACTCAGCATCTGGAGGGAAGCTGAGAAGTGGGAGATTTTTTTCAGCAAAAAATATAAGCAATGAGAGATTTTACTCTATACAGCAATGACTGTGCCAGAGTTTGACCATAAATCAGGAGAGCTTTTACTGTCTCATCAGTTAAACCCTCAAGTTTCTTGTGTTCTTGGAAAGAGGGTTTAGTATATTTTCTATGTTTTAAGGAGGCTCATTTTTTTAAGAGCTCAAATTTTAATGTTTCCAATTTTTTTTAGGACTCTAATTTTAAGGTTTCTAATTTTTTGAACGCTCTAATTTTTAAGCTTTGCATTTTTTAAGGTCTCAAATTTTGAATGCTTCACGATTTTTTTTGAGCTACAAATTTTAAGAGACCACCTTAGGAATTGGAGCCCTAAAAAAATTCGAAACCTTAAAACTTTGAGCCCTAAAAATTTTGAAACCTTAAAAATTTGAGGTGTTAAAAAAATGGCAACCTTACAAATTGAAGTATCTTAAAAATTGGAGCTCTAAATGAAATTTAGAAACCCCCTACAGCTGGAACAATGCCTCTGAAGAAACTGCTTTTCAGGTCTCCAGAGAGAGGTAAAAAATGGGCAGAATTTATGCTGCACTGTTATTTTCACCCCTTCAGGAATTACTGTTCCACGTGAGAAAAGGCAGGGCAGGTAGGCTAAATCACCTGAGGTATTGCTGAGCAATGAACAGATGGCTGGAAAGAAGGTCTTTAACAATGCTTAAATGTTTTCCAGGGATGGCAAACTAGCCCTTATTATAAGTAATTCTGCTGTGCGGCTGCTCATGAATCCCTCTTTACCACAGAGATTCACAGAACAACTATTGGTGTGCATAAATGGACATCGTAGAACAATGGCATGTGGGAAACTTTCTATACCTGTGTTATGCTACATATCCCTTCAAGGAAAGAACAATGTTTATTCCTTATGCGGGACAATTTGCCTTAAGTTCCTGTGAGTTCTGTGGATAGCATTGCCAGGGGAAAAAAGGGCAAATGAGGCCATCATAACAGTCTTTCTTAGTGAGGTAATGGGCAAACTAAATCCTAGATCATAAAAAAAGCTTTAGATTTTGATTGTGGTCAAAGCTCTGAAAGATCCTTAAACATGTAAGAACTATCGCATGATATACCCCTCAGTGGGCTCCCGATCCACTGTGATTAAAGCGTGTAAAGCACACATCTGACAGCCTGTCTCAAAAAGCTGTACCCTTCTTGAGAAAGAACCTAGAGATTGCTAAGCCTCAGGTAATGGTAAAATGTTTAGAACAAGGTGAACTCTGTCCTCTCTTTTTTGCATCCTCAGTAGTGTGTGAAAAGAAATTTGAAAGGTCCAGTTTCATTTGCCTTACCAAAGGTCGCAGTCCTGGGCTGTTTCACGAAGAACTGTGCACTTTGCCTTTAGATTTGTAGGTGGTTAGTTTTTCGCTCAAGGGGAGATATTTCAGGCTAAGTACAAGGCAGTCAGATTCTTGTGGTGTATGTACTGGCAGAGGCACTTTAATTTTCACCACTTTCACAGGCAGAGTGGTGCCTGTTTTGTGTTCTGCGAAACAATCGATCATCCTTAATGGCAACAGTCAAGACACCTACAGAATTAAGGATAGAATATTTTCAAGGCAATTCTTCAGACAAAGGTGCCAAATTACTGTAACATCACACAGTATTTTCAAGTGATGCTTAGCATTATCCATGTCTTTTTTTTACAAAGTAACTTTGACCTTGGCTCTCTGGTGTTGTGAGATTGACAGGAAAAAGATACTTCTATTTGCTGTCCTTTTTTGGTGATAATCCTCTCATCAAGCCATTTTTTTTTTTGTCTGATTAAGGACTTGAATTTCTCATTTTAGTTTCCCCTAGACCTTGGTTTCTCACAAAAAGTAGCAGTTACTCCTTTCTTTTTAGGATTCCTCTCTTGAGGACCAAGACAGTTCCAGACTCCATAACAAATTCCTTTAAACTGATCAAACCGAGGGATTTTCCTGAACAGCACAGAGTAGGGCAATCCCATGATACTTGTATAGACCTTTCCTCAAAAACACGTACCCATATGTTTTTCATCTTTCCAATAAAAACTTTAAAGAATTGGTCTGTGAGGAGCTCATCTGTGTATTCTCCTGAATTACCATAGAATCACCTGGTTGGAAAAGACCTTAAGAAATTGAATCCAACCATAATCTAACATTTCCCTGTACACAACTGTTAGACTATATCTCTAAGCACCTCATTCAAATGTCTTTTAAACATCTCCAGGCATGATGACTCCACCATTTCCCTGGGCTGCCTGTTTCCAGTCCTCAATGACCATTCCAGTGAAGAAATTTTTCCTAATATCCAGTCTAAACCTCCCCTGATGCTACTTGAGGTGCTTTCCTCTCATCCTACCACTTGCTATCTGGATGAAGAGGCCACCCCCACCTAGCTACAACCTCCTTTCAGGTAGTTGCAGAGAGTGATGACATCTGCCCTAAGTCTCCTCTTGTTCAGGCAGAAGAGCCCCAGCTCCTTCAGCCACTCTTCATAGGACCTGTGCTTCAGAGTCCTCACTAGCCTTGCTGCTCTTCTTCCCTCTCAATGGAAGAATTTTGATTTCTTTGACACCTGAGATATCACCAAACTTGTGTCATGGTTGAGCTAGGAATTGTGCAACTCTGACAAATTAACACAAGCAGCAATAAACCAGGCTATGAAATATGTTTGTGGTGTATGCAGCAGTGTATGTCTTTGGCATGTCGCTGGCATGTTTTGAAGAGACACCTCTCACCTCCTTTCCATGTTCCATAGGCACATGATGAAATGATGTATTCTGGGGAAAACTGACATCAGAATAATGCACTAGTATTTTTCACAATGTTGAGTTTATGGAGATATTTTGGGGTTTTTTCACAATGAGAAGGAGAAAGTTGTATTTCCCTTCAAAATGACAAATCTTGTTGATTTTTAGCTATTCTGTAACCTTTGCTTATATTCTACAGTAAGGCCATTTCTTCTCCGTTCTCTGATGTCTTCTTTTGTCTATGTGCTGTAGAGAGAATGTAAGTTTTTCACCTACCTAACCTGACAAGTTACATGAGGGACAAAAGCCTTCTCACAAAATATGCTTCAACTTTGGCATCTCCAAATTAATTTGAGAGAGTGTCGAAATTATGATTATCGATTCTAGGATATCCAGGAAGGAGGGTATAGGTTGGTAAAATCAAAATAATGGATTTCTTTGTTGGGTTTGGCCTTGTGAAAAAAACACATACATTGATTGTTTCCCTGGAAAAGAATACCCCTAAGGGCCAGAGGCCACACTAGATGAGCTTTCTTTTTAAAAGCCACAGGCTCCCTGTCAAATTCTAGCATTTACAAATGGTCTAGACTGTGTGCTTTAGAGATGCAGAGACACATAGAATTAATTAGTGTCTTGCTCTGGAAAGAAGAAAATAGTATGTTGGTCCCATTAGCAAGTATCACTCTGTTTTTCAGTAACAGCTGACAAAATTGGAGGAAAAGAGTCTGTTAAATTCAAAGTTCCCCTATAACAACTGCATCACCTTCTCAAAGCAAATGCCCTTCCTTAACTGTCATTCAAAGCACGACAATTCTCAGTGTTCTCTGTGGGATATACAACAGCCTTTGCATTGATGGGGTTGAATATATTTGTTCATATGTGATAGCTGCCTGGGACAAAGTGCTATGTTTCAGGTCTTTTGAAATATCAATCTGTACCTAGCCATGCAGAGACATACCCAAAGCTATGTACCAGTAAGGTTCCAAATACCATTTCTCTATCATCCTCCATTGTAACAAAGGATTTCTTCATCACTGATATGATCCCTTTCCTGTTGAGAAATCAGGCCCACCTCAAAATACAAACATCCTGCTGCCAGCAATTAAGAACTGCATTCTGCAGATCATAAGTTTGCTTGTGACACCATTCTATAAGCTCCACTTCTTCCCAGGCATCATGCTGTTAATGCCACAGCATTCCTCCTTCACTAAAGAAAACCATAATGAAGTGGCAAAACCACTGTGACAATATGCTTTAGAACATTCAAACCCCATGTCCTAGTGGAATCTGCTATTTTTCACAGTCAGAGAATTTGATTTATGAACCAAAGGCCCAGAGGCTTTACTTGTATACACACTCGATCACCCTCCCTACTGCAGACTGCCTAAGTATACGTTGCCCTTCCATTTATGAAACTGAACCCTGGTAACCCCAGTAACTGTAAAAATGGGGCACTATGAGAGTACAGCCCACCAGCTTTGTGCCTTTCAGTCTTTTACCAAAAACTAATAGACATTGTTCAACCTCAAGTTAGTAATATGCTTCCCATTCTGGAATTGTTGAGGGAGAGAGGGGAAACAAACTATGTCTCTCCTTGTTCCCTCATATACTCATAATTGTAAATAACATAATTTTATATATAAAGTCTTTCATGTGAAGCGTAAACCAGAAATTATTATTTATTGCCACCCAGAACAAAATCATTATAATAATGTATGTGTGCATATACAATAATAAACCTATATTATATATGTAGTATTTAGCTATGTATAATATGACACTGATTATAATGGTTTCTCTAGCATCTGTAGCTCTAATACATGAGTGCCACCTATACTGAAGTTTTCAAACATCACTCAGCCCAATTCTCAGAAGTCAAAACCACATATGCATGTAAGCAGTTTTTAGAACAACAATACCATCTACAACTAGGACACCTCAAAGGCTGCTCCATGCTCTCTGCATCCTTCTCACCCTGACAGAGACAAAAAGATACCAGCAATCACGGCTATGTCTGTGTAGTATCTGCTGTTATTCACTAGCTTTGCTTACTGAGGGAATCTTTCACATCTCAGTAACATACTGAAGATCCATATATAGCAGGATGAAAACACTCTTCACTACATGGGACTGCCACACATTACAAAACCAAACTGCGAGAAACCATCTCAATATTGACTTGCATAGGGTTTTGAAACTACCTGATGTCAGCATGCATTGACTTTTTTTACCAGAATATCCAAACTCCTCGTTCTCGATCAGTCTTATAATTGTGCTCTGTCACATTTCCAGCCAGCATAAGAGACACAGTGATGGCTGCAAAACACAGAATATTGAATGTGTTATCCTAAGTCCACAGACCTAGGATAGACTTACAGGACGTGCTTTTCTCCCACTCTTCCAAATGCTCAGACTGTTTCCACAGGGGTAGTTAGCCCAGAAAAGACATGCTTGCTCTGTTCTTCTTGCAGGAGAGAGCCCTGCTCTGAGACACTCACTCCTTTCACTGACTGCATCCATGGAAGGCAACCACAGGTGGAAAACCCATACTGCAGGATGCACGGAAAGAGCTAGAACAAAGTAACACATCACATATAAGCCTGAATATAATTTTTTGAGACCTAAATACAACTTGGTTCCCAGAATAGGTTATGGTACCCACCTGTCATTGCAGCAGGAAGGGTCGGTGCCATAGTGCTTGTCTTAAAACTAATTTCTTACGATGGGGACCTTTGCCATTGCAGCTGTGCCTCCACTGCTATAATCTATAATATGTAATATGTAACATGCAACATATATATACTATATAATTTTTTTTTATATATATATATAAATAATATATATCCCAGGAGGTAGAGAACAAAATTACCCTGTTCAGCTTTTAGATCAGCTTGGCACTAGGGTCAGTGGTGTCCATGAGCTGGAAGAGGAAAGGAATAGCAAGCCCCACGCAGTGTGACAATTCTAGGCAGACTTTGTTCCTCTGCTAACTGTGTTGCATTAGCCAGATTCAGGGGTTTGGTTCCTGTTTTTCCTCCTGTTTGCTTCAGTTCAGTATCCATAGGAATCAATGAATGCTTGAATTCTTGCTAAGGAATTCCCTCCCCTCAGCAGTGACACTCACAGCTCTTAGTATCAGAGGGGAAAGAATTGAGCTGTGAGAGCAATTTCCTCTGGACTTGTTGGGATCCTTTGAGTTACCAAGGGAAGCTCATGAGTTCTTTGCTGACTATGACAAGAAAGTGACTTTTCAGTTGTGCTCAGTACTCATAGCCTTTGACTGAAGTAAGTGGATTCCAGTTGCCCTTGATTCACCCATGAAGTTGGTACTTTGTGGTAAACAGGTTTTGACACTCAGTTGTTTGTAACTCAAAAGGTGAAGGTTAAGATCAAAGCTCGATGTTGGTGTCCTATCAGTAATGAGGTTACACTCACTGTGGCTTTGCAATACACACAGAGGCAGCAGATGAGGCTCCATGACTCCTACCTCTCAGGAATTAATGTTGCCCATTTGCAACTGAGTGGGCTGGGGACAGGTGGAGTTCAAAGGATGTGCAGAGATGATTATTCTATTTACACTGTGTGTAAAAGAAAGGCCTGAAAGGAGGGATCAGGACCTTACTGAATCTATGAAGCATAAAGCTTACATTCTCAACTGAGGAACCTCCAAATTAAAGGCAGAAGACATATATAGAAGCAGGAAGAAAATAGTGAAATATAGCACTAGAGATCAAAATGGTTTGGGAGAAATATCAATTTGCCCCTTCAATTGTTCATTAAGAAAAAAAAGTGAAGATATACACGTATTTATTTCACAACATGACAGGCTCGTAAGAAAGTGTGCTTTAGCTCTTCTGCGTACTGGATAGTTAAAGCTATTGGATCATCAAAGTCTCAATGTGTTTAGATAAAACATAGCTTTCAAAATGAGATTTAGTTTGTAGACCTTCTGTTTCTGGAAGCTGCATGGTTAATTATTCAATGCAATACTGTAGTGGTTTGAACCACATAATATTCCCCACTATCAGAATCATGAATTTATGACTACTGCATTTACAGCTGTGCCACATTACGGCCCTTGAAAGGAGGGACTGGACACACTCCAGATTTTCCAGTCCTTGAGCGAGCAGCTGTGTCTTTGGCTGCTATGGGATTTGGATGGGTGTTCCTTTCCCTTTTCCTTCTGTTCTCTATACATACTGATGTAATCTGATAACTTTGTGTAAATCAACTGAAAACTCTCCCTCTGCCTTTTTCCCCCCTCCCTTTCTTTTCTCCTGGTAAGGAGAGAGGAGACAGGAGGGGGAGTAGGGGAGTTTAGCTCTTGCACTAAACCATTAGAAATATTACTAATTTTATCTTGGTAATATTGAAATTAATATTATCAAAATACAGCCAGTCTTGATAAAATATTCCCATTTTATTCTTTGCCCGAAGACGAGTCTTGCTGAAAATGTTGATTTTGATTCCAGGTTGTCATGAGAAGTTGATGGGTTTGTTCAGAAGGCAGACTGCTAGCAGTATCATACACTTGCTTTGAATACAGCCAGAGAGAGATAATCATCTTCTAGCAGATCGGCTTACTTAGTGCATGTGGGGTTGTATAAGTAGTTTCATTTGGAGAATATTTCATTTATTACTTGTTGGTAGGCATGCAGAGTACTGGTACACTGAGAAACAGATTCTCGGTTGCTCTCACCAGATGAACATCCAAACAACAGCTTCATTCTCCAAAAGCAAACTCACATCACTGGTTTTTGGTTTTTTTTTTACCATTGTTTACAAGCATCATTACATGTGGCATGTATTGCAATGTTGCCTAAACATTCTAAACATTGCTTTGTGTATGTTCAGTGGACTCTTCTAGAGTTATCAGCAAATGTCAGCAGAACTGTGCTGCAGTCTCTACACCTAAAGCTAACCCTAAGCCTAAACTCTAACCTTAATTCTACCACTAACCCCAACCCTAATGCCACCAAATAAGAGGATTTAACTTGGCTTAACACTTTAAACAAATTTAATGAAAAAAGCTTCATCAAATGTTTGACTACCCCACAAACACATCAGGGAAAGACTGCGGAATTTACATTATTTTTAGGTCAAATCAAATGTTGGCAGATGTGGAAGAAGTATTCACAGATTAACTGTATTTTAAGCAAATGTGAACTGAATCTCTACTGTGAACAAGAAAGCCCAGACTGATTTGCATAATTTGGAGTTTCATTCAAGTTTGTTCATACCGTTTACACTATGAAACAAAGTGGCTTTGGAAAGCATTATTTGAATACAAGATCTCCAAATGAACAAGTCTGGCCTCTCCTCACCTATTTAGCCTCTTGGCACTTTCTTTTATCTCTTTCCTTTCAAGGGATCCAGTTCAGTTGGCAGGAATCAAGGAAATCTCCACTAAAATGAGACAAAGGTTAGCCCTCATGGGGCTTGCAGATCAGATCTTGTCTCTTCCACCCAGCTTCCTGTATGAGCAGAACTACATGTAAAGCCCTTTCTCCTTTTCCTTCTCTCCAGAACTGTAAAAGACACACCATAAGCAGACACTTCTGCAAGAGAAGAATTGAAGCCATTGTATCACAGGGTCCCGGGTTGGAATTATGTAACCCTCAAAAGACCAAGGCAGTAGAAAGGAAGAAGAGGGAGACAGGGGAGAAAGTAAGAATCTCCCTCCTTCTCCTACACATGCCTGAAACCTAAAAGATACTTTTGCTGGTCAGGCACCACTGAGTCCAGTATCTCTTTCCTGTTCCCCTCATTGCAGTAAAACTTCACTGTAAGCTAGAATTTCAACTGAATGTTTGAGGGGATGTAACTATGGGCAGCTCTTAATGTCTTTGATAGCTTCCTTGCAGCAGGATAGGCTGTAACACAGGAAACACTGGTGATGTGTGAGATACTAGACAATGATGCATAAAATGGCTGCCAAAAAATCCCTTTCCAAAATTCTAATATCTCACAGGTATTCCCTTGCCCTTGGCAGATATGAGTTATCATGTGTCTGCAGGCAGAGACTAGCCAGCATCCAGCTGCAAAATGCCTAATTAAGGTGATTTGTAATTAGGTCAATAGCATGGGACCCACCCAGTGCTGAGTGTTTTGTTAAGCATCTTCCTGTCCATCAAGCAGCCCCTCCCAGGAGACATAGTCTAAACATCCTGTAACAGCCTTCAATGAGGGAGAGGGAGAGTGTGGGAGAGAGAAGTTTCTGTAGTCCACTGTAGTCACTGGCAGTCACCTGAGGAGGGGCAGCCCATAGATCTGATCCAAAAATCTGTTTTAGTACTTTACCTCTAAAATTTTCACATGAAGTTCATTAGCAGTCCTTGAGATGATGCTGTGAGAGTGCAACCACTAGTCTGTGGGAACACGCTCTGTTCCTTCTCCAGCTCTGTGACCTGCAGCAGTGAATCCCCTGGTGAAGTGCTGCCCCTAAGCCCTTGGGACATGACACCAAAGTCAGATGAGACATCTACTGCTCAAGTACATTATGTTGGAGAAGTCTGAGTGTTTCAGTTTTCCAACACTTTGATAGACCTCAGATCACAGAGGGCACCAATAGCTTACTGGAGAGCGAGCCATGTTGTAGGTACATGACCTAACCAGTTTCTGACCTTAAATCCATTCATTCCATGACAACACTTGTGAACTCACTCTGAAGTGTGGCTTCACGGACCTACTGTACGCAGGCAGGAAAAGGAATTGCACTTTTCTGCTAATAGGTCCTTAAGGCACACCTCAAGTTGCTGGAGACCCACGCAGATCACTCGTGGATTGCTCAGTAGCACTTAAATGCCTGGGAAATGATCCTTGTTGCTCTTGCTCCAGATGCACATTCTTTGTCTGCATGTGCCAGCACTACAGAAAGCAGAGAATATGTAGCTAAAAATGCCTCAGAAGTGATTCCATAGTCCTGCAGTGTTATGTTCCAGTTAGCCATCAAAGTGATCTAACTGAATGTCTATGTTAAAAAAATCCACTCCATACATTTTACCCCACTAGCTTAGATGTAGCAACATTTCTCTGCATAGTTTTCTTCACAGCTGTTGTTTTTATTGGTGTCTACTAACCAAAAACTGTTTTTCATGGGAAAAGAAATCACAGAATCACAGAATGGCAGGGGTTGGAAGAGATCTCTGGAGATCATCTAGTCCAAACCCTCATCATTATTGGAATACAGTTTAAGTCTCTGGAGGATGCTTCAGCTAATTGTAACTACAGAAGTAGAGATGTAGTCTGTGTGCTGAAGACATTTGGGGTCACTTGAAGGCTTGTGTTTGAATTAATAACAGCACTTAGTGACAAGAGTTCTTAAAACACAGAGAGGCCCCTTTTCTCACCAACTGAAACATGTTTTCACCATCTTGAGCAAAGAAATTACTTTTTCTGCTCAAAATTTCAGGAGAAATTATGAATGATGAGCCAATATTCAACATGAGTGGCTGTTTTCTTTGGCACATCTATGTTTTCTAGTAAAGAGCACACTTTTAAAATCTTTAAATTGAAAGGTTACCAACATACTTAGCAGGAAAGACAGAGCTCATTTCATCTGAGTTGGTTTCCTGATGAACATGAAGTTTCCTTTAGCTTTTGAAACTGATGAGACAGATGTTGCATTAGGAAATGCTTCACATCTCTTTGCTTTGGCTGCATGAAAAAGAAAAAAAGGAAATGCAAAAAAGATAGCTCTTCAACTACAGATGAAGAGATGCTCATTGGTAGCTTTTACACTATCTTGACAGCTCCTTTGCCAGGACAGACTGCTGTGGATTGCATCAACTGTCCTCTGCAATCCTTGTCAGGGGCTGATCACCTCCTTCACAGAAGGAAAAGCCCTAGATAATTACTAGTTTTCAGGAGGGCAGTGTCTCCATCAAATCTTCATGTGAGGATGAAGCCCCAGTCCAGGGAGTGTTCTGCTGAATAATATATTGTGCTATAGTCCATAGAAGTTACTGCCTGGCTAAAATCTTGTCAAATAACTTGGTGGATGCCAAATACTTTTCTGGAAGTCACTCATCCTCATCACAGGTAATGTTTGCAATGACTTCATTTTATTGCAAACTGGAATCATGTCATGGTTGTGAGGTATTGCAATTCTCCAAATTCTAAATCCTTGGATTTTGCTTATCTTCCTTACATTCCTGGGACCCACATTTCCTCTACCACATCCACAGCAATCTCTTTAAATTCTGTTTTATGACTGCTGTATAACCAAGCAGAGGCTTCTCTCATGCATGTCCCCTGATCTTTCCCTCTCTGCCCATATGAGTCACTATAAAGCCCTGCTGCTTGCACTCTGATGCCCCAGAGCACTTACCATGCTGCAGGAAGGCAAGTCCTTGTTGGATCTCTGAAACAGACTTTAAGAGGAACCAGGGCATGGAATCAGGCAGATTTCCATGGACCTGTCATTGTGACTGGATGGCAGGGACACAACCAGGAAAAGTAATAGAAATACTAGCACTGGTCTGGATTTCAAGGATGTAGTAGCTGCTTAGGTACATGTCAGTTTCATGAGAGCAGCAGCAGCACTAAGCTCTGATCCTCATGAAACTATTGTCCTGTTGTGTCAGGGTCGCAGTTCTGCCTAGCTATGTGGTAGCCCTGTGCTAGCCTGATCAACGAGAGGATCCATAGGTAAGAGAATCAATGCAGGCACTCCTACTGGTACTCAGTCAGGTGTTTACTACTATGTCCCCTGCTTTACTAAGGCCCAAAAGAGCCCTAATGATCAAATCCTGTCTATCTCTCTTGTCTGCGTGTGTGTCTTATAAAAAGAAAAGTGTTTGAATAGACAAATATAAGTACTTCACATTTTGTGGAGGAAAGTAGCCAGGAAAAGGTCTGAGAATCCCTGTTTTGAGCTTCCTCCTCCAAAATTTGGGCTCAATAGCCTGAAATGCCTGTGCAGTTCTCGTACTCCATAGGTCTAAATGGTCTTATGACCGCTTATGGTCTGATGTCACTTAAAGTGTCATCTTTGGAAGGCAATATGTGACCCTCTGCTCTCATCAGTTGGTGTGTATTGGTTCTAGTTTAGTCTTCCCAGAGACTCAAAATATAGCTAAGAGAACCAGTACAATAATAATAAGCCTTCCCCTCTTCCTCTCTTCCCGCCACACACCCCCCCACCCCCACCCCCCTTTTGGAATGAAAAGAATTAGATGTAGAGAGAGAGTGAGAGCGGTAAAAAAATACCCAAAGAATAATCTCACTTTGAAAGTTTAGAAAAACCCAAACCTTTAAATAATTTGTTAAAATTATTTATGTATTATTAAGGTAGGGGAGTTACGAAAGGTATAGAGAAGGGAAACAAGGTACAAAAATATACATACAACCAGATTGATGGCAATGGATGGAAGTAGATTCAGGAAGGGGTGTCCACCATGTGGTAGGGTGGCCACATGGTAAAAACAGGAGCAGCAGGAACAAAGGTGGTCCTATCAGGCAGGCATCCTTGTCAGAGGGAGAGGGAATATCCCCCTTCCAAGTATTCACACAATGCAAACATAAAATTTTGTCCCCATTTCTGGGAGATAGCAACAAACTATCTAAGTTGCAGAGAAACTTACTCCTGCAATGCACTGGGACAGAGGATGAAATATCATTGGTAATGAATTTTCCAAGAGCATACTAAACACTGGGGGGACGGATGCAAGATTTAGTATGTGAAAGATGGTCAGTATTTCAAAGCTGTTAATGTTTGCAGTTTTTAAAAATGATAATGCTTGATGTGTGCAGCAGCTAAATCTTTCTGCTTGATAATCAGAGCTGATTTATCTCTTTTTAAAAATTGATCTCAAGCTACACAAGATCTACAAGCTACACAAGACTCCCAGGAGGGATTAAATAACTCAAGCATACTCATTTAGATGAAGTACACCCCCTGATCTCTTCTTCATATCTCCATTTCATACCTGTCCTGTTCATTTTGCCAGGAAAGCTGTTCAATCCTTCCTATTCATCCCTCTTCTCCAACCAACCCCCGACACTGAACTGAACTCATAATTCTAGTACATAAATACAGATCTCAAAATTTCATATCAAGGAAATGGGAAATTTTTATGCTATAGCAGTGATGTACTAGACAACTCAAGGGAGTTAGCTATATGGAGTGTTTCATTACAATAAAGTCAAACCAAAGGCAAAGACTTCAATCTAACTCTCCAGTAAAACTTGTATGGGCAGAAGTCCTCACTGACCAATTGGATTTTTTTAAACTAAATCATTTCAATGGCCTGTATATTTTTTATTTTTGTTATTGCTTCTGTGTGTGCAGAATGGACTCTTCACATTGCAAAACACTTTGTGCATCACAGCATATGATATCTTCAATATGGATCCTTATTTTGATTTATTTGCTTTAGTTAAGGGTGCTACACATTAGGTATGAAATTGCAGTCTTGAATCTAATTGTTCATAATTCAGGCTGAGAAGGCAGGCTTGCAATACACATATCAAAGTCTGGATTTATAACCATCTCAGGATATGCAGGTGTTCAAATAATGATATTCTTATCTTTCCTTAAAATTTGGAGTGGCCATAGTTGTCAACATCTTTCATCTGTTCATATTACCATCTGTTAAGCAAGACGAAGTTTGCTCAAGTTGTAAATTTGTATTTTAGGTCTTACTCTTCAAGTTGATGAGTATTTCCTTGCTGTGTATACCTATTTGGTTTACTGACCTGCTGACTTGACACACTTCATGCTGGCATGCACTGGGAAAATCTAACAGGCATTATTGAGTGTAAATACATGTAGAACAAATTTTAGCAATGATAAATCAGAAATGATCATAGAATCATA
>WBNM01043394.1:0-11049 GCA_013399055.1 Ramphastos sulfuratus | reverse complement strand
AAGGCCAGGTTGGAGGAGGCCTTGAGTGAGCTGTACTAGTGGGAGGTGTCCCTGCCTATGGCAGGGGGTTGGAACTAGATGATCCTTGAGGTCCCTTCCAACCTTACCATTCTATGATTCTATGCCATTCAGTTAAGTGGTTTGAATGAAGCTTTTAAACACCTAAGGGGAGCTTATTGTATTTTGGAAGATAGTTGATAGGTAGGATTCAATACTTTGATCTCCATTAGAGTGTCACTAAATATGGTGTTTGTCAAGCTGAATCATCTTGAATTTCCCCACTTGATCATTTGTGGTGTCTGTTATCATAGACACAGCTTTGTTTCTATGTTGGTTGTGTCACAGATCCAGGTATTTGTGGGGAGGGATTTATCCTTCCTAGACATGGAAGATAATCTTTTAAATGCAATTTATTTTTTTCCAGGTATTTTCTATTTAAAAGAAAAGAACAGTGCATTTTTATTTTTTCCTAGTTCACTATAGTTTGGAGATCACCAGATGTGTGAACTTCTTTTTTTTTCTGTCTCATAAATCTCATTAACTCTACTTCTAGCACATCATTAGAGATCCTGAAGAGCTAAGAAAGGAACTTGAAAGGCAGCTGGAAGCTTGGCAGACACAGCAGCCTGGAACTCCAGATGAGGTTTGTGACTTTGTTTTACTATAAAAATCCTTCATGGCATTACTTCATCTTGGTTTACTGTAAGCTGAAGCACTGAGGAAGCCAAACAAGTTGGGATCTAAATATCCAAAACTGCATGATTTAGATGCCTTTTTTTTTTTTTTTGTTATGTTTAACTTCCTCTGAAATAAAATTACATCCCTAAAGCAGGGTAATGTTTCAGATCTTCTTTTGTTGAACATGCTGTGTGCTATTTTCACAAAGTTACTCTTAAACTTGCATAGTTGGAAACATTTTTTTTTCTCAGTCCTGCCAAGCTCCCTCTGTTTTGTCACCTACAGTTAAGCAGTGGACACTGTCTTCTCAAAATCATCATCAACAGAAGCTGTCTCCTTTCAGTTGCAGTGGTAGAGTTTGAGCTAATCAGCAGCAGAACCAGAGTATGATACTTGTTCTGTCTGTCCTGGTCATAAATTGTAAACCATATCTGGAAGTAATTCCTGAATGAAACTGCCAGTGTAGAAGCTTAGCAATTTTGCTGAATTTGTATTAGTTTTCATTTTTGATGGCTAATAGAGAGCCTAGCAGACTTTACAGCTTGCCTCACTATCATACCAGCTAGCAGATAGTGGCTGTTACAAGACCTTCCTGTATCAAACAGCAGTGACCAATTTGCTTTGTGTACTCCTTCAGAAATACTCACTGCACATTGCAACAGCCAGGAGCATCCCAAGTTGAACACAAACCATCATCTTTATAGTGCTCATAGGACATCCTCACAGTTTTTGCCTCCTTAGTACAGAGATTTGTTCTATTTCTCAGGCAGTGCTTCCCAGCTTCTTGTTTTCTTGTAATTCACTTTTCTTGTTTTCTTTCTGTGGTGTTTTTAGGAGAAGGAAGCAGCACAGATGTGGCAGAGGTATCTAGCACTGACAGCTCCTCTAGCACAGCAGCTTTGTGAGCAGCTACGGCTCATTCTGGAACCCACTCAGGCAGCCAAATTGAAGTAAGTTGGAACTTTCTGAGGCTTCTAGTTTCATAAAATCATTAAGGGTGGAAAAGACCTCAGAACTCATGAAGTCTAACCATCAGCCCAACACCACCTGCCCCAAAGTGCCATATCTGCATGTTTTTAAAACACCTCCAGGGATGGCAGCTCCACCGCCTCCCTGGGCAGCCTGTTCCAATGCCTGACCACTCTTTCAGTGAAGAAGTCTTTCCTAATATCCACTCTAAACCTCCCCTGCTACAACTTGAGGCCAGTTCCTCTTGTTTTATCTCTTTGTGCTTGGGAGAAGATGCCAACACCCACCTCACTACAACTTCCTTTCAGGCAGTTGTAGAGAGCAATAAAGGCTCCCTTCAGCTTCCTCCTGGTTTGGAGGACTTAAACTTGTGTACGATTGCAGTTGTGTGTTGGTTTTCCTTTATTCCTAACTGAAAATGCATTCTCTTTACTTTGGTATGGGCATACTTGGTTATCTATGAAATGCAAATGTGATCTAGTACTCAGCACCCACCCTGAGGATATTGCCTTTTTTCTATGAGGAGAGTCTGAGGGAGCTGAGGTTGTTCAGTCTGAAGAGGAGGAGGTTGAGGGGAGGCCTCAGTGCTCTCTACAACTACGTAAAGCTAGAGTAGGGAGGGGGCAGCCTCTTCTCCTTTATGGCAAGCAACAGGACTAGAGGAAATGGTTTCAAGCTGCACCAGGAGAGGTTCAGCCTGGATATGAGGAAATATTTCTTTACTGAAAGGGTTATCAAACGTGGGAGTGGTCTGCCCAGAGCAGCAGTGGAGTCACTGTCCCTGAGGGTGTTCAAGCAGCCTGTCAACCTGGTGCTTAGGCTGCCTGGTTTAGTGCTGGGTTGCAATGGATGATCTTTGATGTCTCTTCCAACCAGATATATTCTGTCATTCCTTTTTTTTTTCACCTTGTCTTCTGTGCAACAGGTGATCAACTTTTAAACAGTGTTGACTCAAGTGCTGGTGTCAAAATTATTTGTTTCTAACATTAAGGGATTTATATTCTTTTTAAGATATCTAGGCTCATTTCAAACTGGGGGAAATCTAAATTCAAGGTCTGCCTGCCATTTTATGTATCTAGATGTAAGAGCTCCACTTTAAAACACTGGGTATCAATCTGGCATTAAAAATGTGGATATATGAACATCAGAATTATTGCTTTGGTTTTTATTAGGCTTTAGGGGAAAATGTTACATATATGGTGCATCTGCTGCATAGGCCAGGACTTGCAGGGTGACACATTTGCTGATAATCCCTGTCACTGTGTGATCTCTTAACTTTCAGAGGAGACTACAGAACAGGGAAGAGGCTGAACATGCGCAAAGTGATTCCCTACATTGCCAGCCAGTTCCGCAAGGATAAGATCTGGCTGCGGAGGACCAAGCCCAGCAAACGGCAGTACCAGATCTGCTTGGCTATTGATGATTCCTCTAGTATGATAGACAATCACTCTAAACAGGTAAAACTAAACCTTCCAAGAAGGATGAAGAAACTACCCATTGTTCATAAGTGTGTCAGCTGCTAACTGGAGCACCTCTCAGAGGCCTGGAGCACCTCTGCTATGAGGACAGGCTGAGAGAGTTGAGGTTTTTCAGTCTGGAGAAGAGAAGGCTCCAAGGAAACCTAATTGTGGCCTTCTAGTATCTGAAGGGGGCCTACAAGAAAGCTGGGGAGGGACTTTTTAGGATGTCAGGTAGGGACAGGACAGAGGGGAATGGATCCAAGCTAGAGGAGAGGAGATTTAAATTATATATTAGGAAGATAATTCTTCAGCATGAAGGTGGTGAGACACTTGCACAGGTTGCCCAGGGAGGTGGTGGAAGCCTCATCCCTGGAGGTTTTTGAGGCCCAGCTGGATGTGTCTTTGGGCAATCTGATGTAGTGGAAAGTGTCTCTGCCCATGGCAGGGGGATTGGAACTGGACGATCCTTGAGGTGCCTTCCAACCCTGACAATTCTGTGATTCTGTAACTTCCATCTACAACAGCTGCTAGTTGTTGGAAGCCTGAATGTAGATTCTAGAGCAGCTGTTTTTTTTTTCTGGTCAGCATACTTGAACTCTTGTCATGCCTACAGATTCATGACTATAAGATCAGTGGAACTTAGCTGGAAGGAGGAGAGCTTAAATTTTTTTAGCCCTGTGCATATCCACTGGGAAATGATTTGTTTATAGCTACAGAAGGCTGAAACTTACTACCTGCACCATTCATTGGAAGATTAAATATTAATTCATCATGGAGTCATTCATGTTGAAAAAGACCTCTAAGATCATAGCTCACTTGTAGGTGTTTTACTTAGTAAAAGCTCTTATTTCCTTATTATTTCCTTCTAAGTAGTTATTTCATTAGCCTCCTTGAGTGGTATCACACAGAATCACAGAATTACTGAGGCTGGAATAGACCTCTGAGATGAAGTCCAGCCAAAAGTGATTGCCCATTGTAATGGGCTGCCTGGGGAGGTGGTGGAGTCGCCATCCCTGCAGGTGTTTAAGAGGAGGCTGCATGAGGCACTTGGTGCCATGGGTTAGTGAATTAGAAGGTGTTAGGTGGTAGGTTGGACTCGATCCCTAGAGGTCTTTTCCAACCTGGTTAATTCTGTGATTCTATGGCCTAACACCACCACATCCACTAGACCATGGCACTGAGTGCCACATCAATGTTTCCTTAAAGACTTCTGGGGACAGTGGCTCCACCACCTCCCTGGGCAGTCTGTTCCAATGTCTAATGACCCTTTCCATCAGGAAGTGCTTCCTAATATCCAACCCAAACCTCCCCTGGCACAGCTTCAGGCCATGTCCTCTTGTCTTTCCACAAGTTGCCTGGGGGAAGAGCCTGACTCCCACCTTACTTCGACTTCCCTTTAGATAATCTTAGAGTGTGATAAGGTCCCCCCTGAGTCTCCTCCCCTGCAGGCTAACCCAGCCCAGCTCCCTCAGCCTCTCCTCAGCAGCCTACCCTTTCCCAGTTTTGTCTCTCTCCTCTGCCCCCACTCCAGCCCCTCTCCTGCAGTGAGGGCCCAGAGCTGCACACAGTGCTCCAGCTGAGGCCTCCCCAGTGCCAGCACAGGGCAGAATGACATCCCCAGTGCTGCTGGCCACACTGCTCCTGATACAAATCTTTACAGTGTCTTTGTTGCAATGGCTACCTTGAATAAATACAACAGGGAAAAAATAGGAAGATTCTTCATTTAGAATCATAGAATCAACCAGGTTGGAAGAGACCTCCAAGCTCACCCAGCCCAACCTATCACCCAGCCCTGGCCAATCAACTAGACCATGGCACTAAGTGCCCCATCCAGTCTGTTCTTGAACACCTCCAGGGATGGTGACTCCACCACCTCCCTGGGCAGCCCATTCCAATGCCAATCACTCTCTCTGGAAAGAACTTCCTCCTAATATCCAGCCTAGACCTCCCCTGGCATAACTTGAGGCTGCATCCCCTTGTTTTGTTGCTGGTTGCCTGGGAGAAGAGCCCAACTCCACCTGGCTACAACCTCCCTTCAGGTAGCTGTAGAGAGCAATGAGGTCTGCCCTGAGCCTCCTCTTCTGCAGGCTGCACACCCCCAGCTCCCTCAGCCTCTCCTCACAGGGCTGTGCTCCAGGCCCCTCACCAGCTTCATCGCCCTTCTCTGGACACCTTCCAGTTTATTTTAGTAGATAATAAAAAATAATTTCAGTGACATTCTTCATATTTAATACTATACTGAGGTGTGAGTAGAACTTGGAATCTCCTGGTTTTGATGTACCTTTGTCCTTTAATAGCTTGCATATGAATCCCTGGCAGTAATTGGAAATGCACTGACTCTTCTAGAAGTGGGACAAATTGCTGTGTGCAGGTGAGTTCATTTGAAATCTTGGCTTTTCTTCAAGAGTTCAGGGCAGAATGTAAGCACCAGTTTCACACTGTCATTTTTTTTTTGTGTGTGTTCTTGTTTTCATTCTTTTCTAAAGCTTTGGAGAGACTGTTCAGCTGCTGCACCCATTCCATGAACAGTTCAGTGACCAGTCGGGGACGCGGATATTGCGTCTTTGCAAATTCCAGCAGAAGAAAACAAAAATAGCCCAGGTATGTAAGAATGCCTCTAGGGCAGGAAAGCTGCAAACCCTTTCCAGACCACCAGCAGCCTCATGGTGTCATGATCACTTTGTAATGTTTACTGGGTGTTTATGTTTGAGAATGTGGTAGCTGGGTAGGTAACAAAGACATGGAATGGCCACAATTTCATAGAATCAGTCAAGGTTGGAAGGGGCCATAAGGATCATCTAGTTCCAACCCCCCTGCCATGGGCAGGGACACCTCACACTAGAGCAGGCTGTCTACAGCCTCACCCAGCCTGGCCTTAAACCCCTCCAGGGATGGGGTTCCAACCACCTGCCTGGGCAACCTGTTCCAGGGTGTCACCACCCTCATGGTGAAGAACTTCTTCCTAACATCCAGTCTGAAATCTACCCATTTGTTCCATTCCCCCCAGTTCTATCACTACTTGACATCCTAAAAAGAATTTGGTAATGGGTAGAGTGTTTCACAGAAGGTCAGGGGCTGGAAGGGACCTCAAGCAACCATCTAGCTCAACCTCCCTGCCAGAGCAGCATCACCTAGAGCAGATCACACAGGAACACATCCAGGCAGCTCTGGAATATCTTCAGAGAGGGAGACTCCACAACCCTCCAGGGCAGCCTCTTCCACTGTTCTGTTGCCCTCACGGGGAAAAAAATTCCTCCTCAGGTTTCCATGGAACTTCCTATGCCTCAACTCCCATCCATTGCCCCTTGTCCTGGCATTGGGCATCACCCAGCAGAGCCTGGCTCCAGCCTCTTGGCACTCACCCTGCACATCTTTATAAATGTCTCCTTTCCAAGCAGCAGAGCCCCAGCTCCCTCAGGCTCTCCTTGTGAGCAAGATGTTCCACTCCCTTTCCTCACTTAGTTCTGATGGATGCTACTTCCAAGCATTCATCTGTCTCTACTGAGTCTCATACAGCATTTTGGGAAATTAATTTTCTGCGCTAATACTTCCTGCACAGAAGATTTTCTTCTTTTAGGAAGGTTTTTGGCAGTCCTATCTGTCCAGATTTGAATAAGATCATCTCTCAATGTTGAATGGAAAAGGAGGAAACACAAATAGCTTGATGGCAGCCTTGAAAATGCCAAAATTATGAGGACTTGACAGTTGATGTCCTTAATTTTAATGGGAAATATGTAACTAGATGCTTGTGTTGTAAACTGAAGCCAAAGAAGTTCAACAGGAGACAGATTTTATTTTAATGGTGCCATTAATCACTTGGTCAATTTAAGGATGTTGTTGTGGCTTTGCTAGTGCTGGAAATTGTTTAAATCCAGATTGGAGGCTTTTCTGAAGAATCTCTAGTTCAAAAATAGTTACTAAATTTAAAACAATACAGGAAAATGCCAAGGATTGTATCTGTGTGGGTGATCACACTAAACTGTCTTGGCATTTAAAACACAGAGATGTGCTCTTTAAAGATGTTATCATTAACTTTATTATTTTATGATGAGATAACTTAATCTTCTCATTTGTTTCCTCTGCAGTTTCTAGAATCATCAGCAAATATGTTTGCTGCAGCACAGCAGCTGTCTCAGAATGTTAATCCAGGTGAGCTCTTTTTTGTTTCTTTTTTTATTTTGTGAGGGGTTAGGGGTCAGGGTGTTTGGGTTGGATTTTTTTGTGGTTGGATTGTTGGTTTTGTTTGGGTTTTGGTTTGGGGGGGGGGTTGTTGTTGTTTTTCTTCGTTACTGTGCTTGTTGCCATGGCAGCAGAATGCTCACTAGAGTCCTGAAGCAGTGTCCTGCCAGAAAGATTCCTAGCACTGAGGCATCACTTGCATTGGGGCTTTGGGTTTTGCTTTGGCAACAGAAATGTTTGATTGAAATTTAGCTCAAAACCTCAAAGACACCTACTTTATATTTCTCAGTAATTCACTAAAATCTTGTTTAAGGCTTTCCAGAGAGGCATGCCTTTCCTGCCTGCCTTTTAGGCCACATTTCCAGGTCCTGTTTAAGTCCTAGACACTGCCAGCTTTAGAGGATTGACAGCTTCCTATTGACCTTGACTCCCTAAGGATTTCTGCTCTTGCTTGAGAGCTTGATTTCTGTAGGTATCCAGAAGCAGGCAGTTGTGAGGAGGATGTTTGCCTCTTACATGACTTCCACTGTTGTGGAAGTTTGGGTCATGAGGTGCTTGGATTCCCCAGAAAAGTTGGAAGCCTTCTTACCTGGTGGTTGATCAGTAGCTAGCCTAAAAGGCTGCTTTGTGCCAGCTAAAAGCTTGTTATGGTGGCACCCATATCTTAAAAAAGTTGCTGTGAAAGTACTCCAAGCAATGAATGTTCAAGGCTAGGCTGGATGAGGCCTTGAATGACCTGTTCTAGTAGGAGGTGTCCCTGCCTGTGGTGGGGGGTTGGAACTAGATGATCTTTGAGGTCCCTTCCAACCTTACCATTCTATGATTCTCTGAATTGGGGAAATTTGGTATCACATTTGGTAGCTGTGAAAGAACAGTTAGATTTCCGTGGTTTAGAAGCTGAAATAATCAGGAGCTACTGCCCTGTGGGCTATTCCATAGCTCCTTTGCCATGGGGTGGGCAGGCTGTTGGGAATATTCTGAGGAGCAGCATCCAGTCAGCTCCCTAGAATCAGGGAGAGCTAGCAAGAGAAAAGGCAGTAGGATACATCAGCCCTGTTGTAAAAAGGCCAAGCTCTGACACATTTGGGGCCTGCCTGCAGATGAGGAAGAAATGTGTTGCATCCCTCCTTAGCCATTAAGCTGCAAGGGGAACAGGAGAGAGGAGCCTGCATTCCTGACTGTAATTACTGTGACTTCCCTTGTAATTATAAAACTACAGATACATAACTTGGTGCAAAACTTTCTGTAGAGGAATATATCTCTGACTCTGGGGGCAGCCTGGGTCAAGTAACACGTCTCCAGAAAGTGGTTGTGCTGAGGTACCCAGCATCTATGCTGTTTGTGTTTCAGGTGTACTTCAGACTAGATGCTCTGGTGCTAAGGGCTGAATGCCTGACAGTGCAGTGCTTGGACTGCCCTGACTGCACCTCTGGAGCCTATCCTCTGGTTTAGTTTCCTCAAAGCATAACCCATTTGGGGAGGCCCAAGACTGCTACTGGTAGAAGCCAAGCCTGGTGAAGTGGGATCAGTCTTGGTCTAAGGTGATAGGCAAATACAGATGTCCCTGCCTATGGCAGGAGGGTTGGAACTAGAAGATCCTTGAGGTCCTTTCCAGTCCAGAGAATTCTGTGATTCTAGGATTCTGTGTACCCATAGAGGAATAGATTTGGACTCTCAGTCCAGCAGATGCTGCTCTACTGAGGTAGTAACCTACTGTCTGAACTCTTATATTTCAGCCAATATTCAAACCCTAAGCACTTACTAGACATGAAAGACAAGACCATGACTAAGTTTCTTAGGTATTTTCCATGCCTTTCATCCTTGGTTATGGGACTGATGGACTGGGTTTGTGATTCTAGGTTATTCTCAGTGCTTTCACACAGTGGCAGGAGCTTGCTTTCTTGACCCAGTCATACCTGCAGCTTAATGTTAAGTCACAGAATTCTATGTGATAGACTTAATGTCCTTAGGAATACTCTTTGGGGGTTTTCAGCCTGGAGAAGAGAAGGCTTCCAGGAGACCTTAGAGTAGCCTTCCAGTATCTGAAGGGGGCTACAGGAAGGCTGGGGAGGGACTACTGACAAGGTCTTGCAATGACAGGACAAGGGGCAAAGGGTTTAAACTGGCAGAGGGGAGATTTAGACTGGATGTTAGGAGGAAGTTCTTTGCAGTGAGGGTGGTGAGACACTGGCACAGGTTGCCCAGGGAGGTTGTGGCTGCTCCCTCCCTGGAGGGGTTCAAGGCCAGGTTGGACGAGGCCTTGAGTGACCTGTACTAGTGGGAGGTGTCTCTGCCTATGGCAGGGGGTTGGAACTGGCTGAGCTTTGAGGTCCCTTCCAACCTTACCATTCTATGATTCTATGACTAACAACAAAACAATCTCTTTGCCTTTTAAGTGGCTTGCTCTGACTTACTGGAATTTCAACTGTTCTTTGTGCTCAGAAACGGCGCAGCTGCTTTTGATTGTATCAGATGGAAGAGGCCTTTTCTTGGAAGGCAAGGAGCGAGTGACAGCAGCGGTTCAAGCAGCTCAGAATGCCAATATCTTTGTTATTTTTGTAGTGCTGGACAATCCTAATTCCCGGGTAAGTAAGTGAACAAGGGAGAAGCATTCAAGTGTAATGAATGAGAAACACAAAAATCCTGGTCTTGTCTTTTGCAGTGCTTTAGTCATCCTGTCTTGTGCAGAGGTCAAAGCTACTTAGCCCAATTTCAGTTTTCCACCATGTCTGTCCGAGCTATGATTTCTTCCTGATGTGATATTTCTCCTGTATTTAAAAAACAAACAAACAAACAAAAAAAACAAAAAGAAACAAACAAAAAAAAAAAAAAGTAAGCTTCCATGCCATAGAAAGTCTTAAGTAAAACTTCTTCTTTTCATATTGTCCTGGTTTGAGCTTCCAGGGCTAAAGCCCGCCAGACAGAATGTAGGTTTATCTCCATTCCCTCTCTCGTGGGGAAAAACTGGGCAGGGGAAAGTAAAATGGGTAAAAAAACAGACTTGCACAGAATTGGAAGTTGATAGAAGTAATATTAACAGAAGCAAACAAAGTACAAAAGATACTAAGAGAAAAGGACTATATATACAAAACCTGATTTGCTAGATGGAAGTGGATTAGGCCCCACTGCGTAGCAAAGCAGCTCCCAGCCACCAAGAAACCCCCTTCCCAACCAGCAAAAGCCAAAACAGGAGCCAAGAGAGCAAAAAAAGAGACCTCCCAGGATGTTCCAGCCCCTTAAATACAGGAAAGCCAGGAAAGGGAAGGTGTGGTGGGATTGAAATTATCCCCAGAATAAAATCACCAGACTAGCTCAGGAGGTTTTGGAAGCAAAATGAAGCTATATTTACAAGCAAGCTAAAATCTAGAAGCATAAAACACAATATACATATGTACAAAATGTATTTACATGTAATTTACAATTCAGAAACAACAAAATGAACCATTTGGACATGGGAAAAGTGAAATAGCTCTTCCTTCCCCTTATAAGGGAGAAATCAGTAAAGCCCCACTGCTGCTATCTATACCTTAGCCATAACAAGAATCTCAGCCAGGGTCAGTGAAACCATGCAAAAAAAAAAAATATCAGCCAGCAGCAGCCAGAGCAAAGAAGAGACAAGGAAGAAATAATAGTTTGTGCAGCACACTTTATCCTAATCCTGCAAATGAATGGAATGATACAGACTTACCATTATTTTTCTTTTGTATCCAATCTCCTGGCTTGGACAGATTCAATCTCCAAGCTCGTGGCTTGGACATATTCA
>WBNM01043393.1:119741-157768 GCA_013399055.1 Ramphastos sulfuratus | reverse complement strand
GGAGGGTTAACCCTTTACACTGCCATATGCAGTGTGAATACCAGATAACGGCAAAAGCATTCTCCAACAACACATTTCTCTTTCTTTGGAAAGTTTTTGGGTTTTTTCCTTCTTCCTCAGCAAGATAAGAAACCCTTTGTTCCAATATTTTTCCTTAGGTAATTACCTCAAATCACATATTGTTAAAAACAGTTACATAACCACAGCACTGTCTCCCTGCTTGTGATGTGAAGACAAAGAATTCTTAAGGTTAAATGCAGTGAAAAGGTCAGAGCAGAAACTAACTTAGTTACTGTTAGGGGTTTTTTTCTGGTTAGACAGAGCCTACATCAAAGAGGCCCTTAAATTAGAATTAGAGCTCATTTGCATAACTCTCTGACAGAGGAATGAATGGATGAGAGGTGAAAAGAGGAGAGGGATGGTAGTGCAGAGGATGCGGTATATCTTGATCTTAGGAAGCATTTGACACCATCTCCCACAGCATCCTTGCACCTAAATTAAGGCATTGTGGTCTGGATGATTAAGTAGTGAGGTGGTTGAAGGAAAGAAGTCAGAGACTTGTGGTCAATGGGACAGAGTCTAGTTGGAGGTCTGTACTTAGTGGAGTCCCTCAGGGTTTGATACTGGGACCAGTACTGTTCAATATACTCAAAGAGTCATAAGCTGGGTGGAGTGGCAGACATGCCTGAAGGCTGTGCTGTTATTCAGCAAGATCTGGACAGGCTGGAGAGTTGGGCAGAGAAAAAATTGAAGAAATATAACAAGAACAAATGTAGAGTCTTGCATCTGGGAAAGAACAACCCCATGGACCAGTACAGATCGTGGATGGATCTGTTGGAGAGCAACTCTGGGAAAAAGGACCTGGGAGTCCTGGTGGACAGGATGACCACAAGCCAGCAATGAGCCCAAGAAGGTCAGTGGCATCCTGAGGTACATTGGAAGGGCTGTGGTTAGTAGACCAAGAGAGGGTCTCCCCCTCCTCTGCCCTGGTGAGAACACATCTGAAATATTGTGTCCAGTTCTGGGCCACTCAGTTCAAGGGTAAGCAACTGCTTGAGAGAGTCCAGCACAGAGCCACAAAGATGAATAAGGGGCACCAAAGCTGAGGGAGCTGGAGCTCTTTAGCTTGGTGAAGAGGAGATTGAGAGGCGACCTCATGAGCACTTATGTGAAGAGCTAGGGTCAAGTGGATGGAGCCAGGCTCTTCTCAGTGATGTCCAATGATAGGACGGGGGGCAACGGATGCAAGCTGGAGCACTGGAGGTTCCCCATAAGCATAAGGAAAGACATTTTCACTGTGAGGGTGACAGAACACTGAACCAGGATGCCCATGGAGGTTGTGGAGTCACCTCTGGAATAATGTGAGATGTTATGACAAAAATGTGGACTAACTGCATAATGGTCCCTGAAAAAGAGAAAAAACATGTTTTTCCACAGATCTATGTGCAGGCTGAGGATTACCTGTGTAGCAAATATCCACATAACGCAGAATTATCGGGGATACTCTGGAGTTTAGAGAAGCATGCAGTTGGCATGAGAGTGGATGAGATTTACATGGAGTTGCAAAAAAACACCTTCGGGGCTGGAGTAAAAGGAAATGCTTAACAGAAGCAAGCAATTATCTTCTGGACTTCATGTTTGAGAAGGAAAGCAAGGTTTTTCAAGGAACACCTAATTGGCATAGGATTACCCCTAATCTGAGCAAGAAGGATTTTTCACTCAGTGAGATTGTTTTTGGTGATCCTGAGGGTCTTTTCCAACCTGGATGTTTCTGTGATTCTGTGATTCTGTAATGAGCTGGAGGTCTCACAACAGAGTTTATTGGTAAGGTCTGGGAGAGCAGGTAATGAGCTAGGAGGAGTAAATCAGGTCTGGTCTGCAGGGGCTGGGCTCATACTTCTCCACACACACACACAGACACACACACAGACACACACGTGCTCATATACGCACAACTGTAAAAAGCAATGAGACTCATCTGAGAGCAATGTAAGAGACTCCTGGGGAATGGAGGTGTGAAGTTCATCTGAGCTGGGTTTGCTAGGTTAGGATGTGTGCTTAGAGCATACATGCTGCCATCATGAATATTTATTGAATCAGCTGGCTCATACCTAGGCGTGCTGGCAATCATTGTCTCTGGATCCACAATTCACACTCTCCTGCCACTGACTGCACTTGAGTTGATACCTTATTTGGCAAATTTCGTTTGAAATTTTGATTTATATGCTCCTAAAAAAAAAGTCTTTATTACACTTCTCCCTTCCACACAATTTACTTTGTTCAATATGTTTGGTTGTTGGTTGGGTTTTTTTAAGTTTAATTCCTACTTTCCATTTTTTTCAGTATTATGCCACATTCCCATGGGGCTGTGACTGGCAGGTGGGTCGCAATATACATTACTGATAGGCCCATCTGTCTTCCTTTCACTGAATGCTCCCTCCTTCTTTCTCTTTCTTTTTCCCACTCTCTTTCTTTCTATGTCTCATAAGCTGCCAACTATAGGCACAGTCCTGAATAAGACCTAAAAGACAGGTATCAGCAAATTGAGAGAAGGCTATCAATACATAAAGTGGATTTAGTCACTTCATGGTAGGTTATGAAAGCAAATGGTTTCATAATGGCTTGCATTATTTCTTCACAATATTTACCTTTTTTATCTTCCGTAATACATTAAATCAAATAGAAACAGAATGGTGCTTTTGAGAAAAATGTAATAAATATGTTCATTTTCTGTTCCTTTTTTTTTTGTTGTTCTTTGCTTTGGCTCCTTATTCCCAGCATAAGAGTTACCTCTATTCCTAGGCTCCCCAATACCCAGGGATTTCACTGCCAAAGAAAAAACCTAGATGCTAATACACTCTGAAAAAGCAATCAGCCTCTGAAATACAGTCTGCCTGGCTCCTGTTCTCAGTAATGCTTCCCACCTGAGATTTTGGGAGCTCTCTCCTTGGTTATGTGCCTGTTTTTTAATTTTAGAAAAGGAAAAGTGAAAGTTCAAGGTGCTGCAGCAGCTGTTAGCAGTGGAAAACAAGTGGATGCTCACAGGGACCAGAGGCCAGAAAGGTACTGAGGGGCCTGGTCCTGCAGCCTGCCAAGCATGTGGGATGCACTGGTTGACACTCTGGCCAAGCAATGTGGCACTCCATCAAGCTCCTGGCAAAGAAAACTCAACAAACTGCCCCTATCTTGCCAGGCCAGGTGTCCCCAAAGTGTGTGATGGCAGAGTGACAGAAATCTGCATCAGTGTGAGGAACCAAGGAATGGCAGGTGGCACAGTTGGGTGGGAATCTGGCCTTTGAGGCTCTGTGCCTCTAGCCAGCACTCCTTGAAGGCACTGGTTCAATAGGACAATGCTCAGACTCTGCAAGTGACATCAGGGCTGGAGAAAACACATATTAATATCAGATGAATGGCAGCCAGCCACTTCTCACACTATTTTTCTCTATATTATACTTTGTGGTACATTCTGCCTTTTGCTCATCGCCTTGCTGTTGCTTTTGACTTTTATCACCTATTACCGTTTTACTTAGCAGCCCCCAAACACTGAAAATGGAAAGAGTTGTCCCATCTTTTTTCAACTCAAATGGAAAGACAAAAAAAAAGTCAACAAAAAAATCCAGGGGCCTGTCTTTAACCTTTGGTAACCCTGACATTCTTTGCACTAAAGTGTCTGATATTAAAGCAGATTGCTTTCATGCCTACATAAGTAATATCATATGCTTCACATCAGCCTATGCTCTGGCTAGCTGAATTCCCACTGTATTATTGCCTGTGAACATACACTCCGTGCATACTAATAATGGCCTATCTGAACCAGCTTGCCTTTCAACTTTTTGCAAAGGAGTTTTATTGGTGTGTTGGATGGCTATGGCATAGGAATATAGTTGAATGAACAATGATAATGCTGACATCTCTCAGTGCTTGGCAAGTTGCACCAGAAAGGCAGAGCTGAGAAGTAGGCTTAAAAGACAGCTAGAATTACTGAAGAAATGGTGTTCTCCCTTCCCCCACAACTGCTAAGATCATGTTTGATCTTGGTGTACTGAAAAAGGCACTTATGAGGACTTCTAAATTTTGCTTTGTAAGCAATGGATTTNCTCTCTCTCTCTTTCTTTCCTCTTGAAATAGTAGATGTAAAGGGAAAATCCATCACAAATCAGAACTTTGATACTACTCTGATTTATTCGAATTGTAAGGTGGTGCACATTTAGGTAAGGTAATCTTTTTTCAGTCCTGCTGGCATTTCCTCTAAGCTCTTCATCCTGTCCCAAGTGCTTCTCTGTGAGTTTTTCCTTTGCTTCTGTCTTGCTCTGACACACACATTCCAGTGCTAGATTCTGCCAGGGGATGTAGTCCACGTTTCTGCAGTATGGAGCAACAGCCTTGCATATAAACACAGAACCTGTCCCTATGCATACCTTCTAAAAGACAGTGTATGCTGATGATAATCTTACAAACCACCTTTTGGGAAGCTTTAAGATGGTTTTATTTCTCTCCTAGTATCTAAACCCAAGTGTTTTTCTCATATTAAGGGCGCACTGACAAGTAAAATGGGATGCCCCCTCCCTCCCAGCATGTGAGGAATTCCTTGTCCATAAGGTGATGTCTGAAGTTGCCTCACCTTTATCTTTCTTTGTACAGGGCTTTTGTTAATTTCCATAGCTCATAACTAATTTGGCAGGTTTCATCTAGACTATATATACATATACACACATGCATATACATGTGTATGGTATAGATAAGATACTTAAATATTCTGGCAACAGTCTTTCTTGCTGGAGATACCACTTCCCAGGTTTTAGAACTAGGGAACTATATATAAAAGGTGTTGCACCAAATGTCCACTTGGATCCTTTTTTTAGGAAGTAACCAGTAACAACATTTTTGGGAGAAAATGGGGAAACAGATCACACAACAATCTTTTTTTTTTCTGGCCTTGTTCCCCAGGTTCCAGCAATCGGTGACTTGGAGACCTCCTGGGCTTTCTTCAACAAGGATTCTGTAACTACCGGTGGACCTGTTTTCCATAAATTGTCAAATTCCTTTTTCAGCCTGCTCAGCATTAAGGCTACTTGGTTATCACAATCACTAAGTAGAGGTAAAGACAACCACTGAAGAATTAAACATGATCATAGTATCCTATAGAGCAGCCTCTGGTCACTCTCAGCATATATATGTGCTGACCAAAAGGAAATATGTCCAGCCCTGATTCCAAGTGTAAACCACAGGTGAAATATTCATGTTACCAGCTCAAGTAAGAATCCTGATAAGCCTTTTCTTGCCTTCTTTTCATTCAAAGATGCAGCACTAGAGGAAAAATACTAGCTTTGTTTGACAGATATCAGGTCCAATATTATTTGTCGTGGAGGCCTTTTAAGAATTGATAAACTTTGACAAGAGAGGGGTAAGAGATGTAAATAAATGGGCCATGAGATTGCTTTCTGATGTTGGAAAAGGAGCAAGTGCAATTTTTTTTTTTGGGGGGGTGGGGGGTGTTGGGTTTTTTTTGTTTTCTCTACATGAGCCACATGCTAACTGCTCTTCATTCTGTGTCTAAGTTTCTATTGTGTAAGTAATCATATGGGCATATTTAAGCACTGGGCTTTTAAAGTTAAACCCCATTCAGATTGTTATGACTGTGTTTAATCTTTGAAAGGCGGGTGGGGAGAGGGAAATCTGTTCTTCAGAAAGGAATCCTTTTTATATAGAAAACTATAGGGTTCTTATCTTTGATCTAAGTAAGCACAACTGTACCATGTCAGCAGCATATTAGTACCAACGCATGTGTGTTGTACTTTTTAAATGCTGTTTCAACATGTGTCATTGGATCTGTGTTCCTACAGGCTCACAACAACATGCACCCTGGTAACTACATGTTGATTGAAGCACCCTTATGAAAAAAAGATATAAATGTTTGTGGTTAAGGTGATAACCCTTTTGTTTTCCCTGTAATCCATCACAGGGCTTGTCAGCCCTGACAGCTCGAGTGGATTTTTTTGAACACCTCTTTATCTGACAGCTTCATGCATCATAAAGCAGCAAATAGAATTAGATCAAAGTCTAAGAGTCACTGTAGGCTTGGTAAGGTATGCAATCCTGTTTGTATCTTTATCCAGGCTCTGACAGTTCATTTTAACTGGCAACAGGGAGAAGGAGGGAGAAGGAGGAAAGTTTCTTTTTCTTTTAAGAAGGTACAGTAGTGCTGCATTTTTAAATGTGCACTGCTTTCACATATCATTTGCCCTTGACATCTGTGATTCCCTGTGTGCTGTAGCACACTGTATATATTTCCAGAATGCTCAACAACAGCAGCCACATTCTCAAAGCAAAGGCTTAACCAATGTATGAGGCCATGTACCCATATGCTTTAATAATCCTGACTTTTGTTTAATATCAATGGCAAAGATTGACAGAGCTCACTTTAAACAATGGAATATTGTCCATCTGGTACATGCCAGATTCTATGAATTTCTGTGATGGATAACAGGTTTACCAACAGTCCACCCTAAACACACAGGATACAGTCAGCATTCATCTATTAAAGAAGCAACAGAAGGGGAAGTGAAGCAAAAAGGAGGGGAGAGGAGATAAAGAAAAAAGAAATAAAGGAAAAGGAAAAAGGGGAAAAGGAAACCAGAAAATCCCAGTTTAGTAAAACAAATTGAAACTATGACTTGAAAAATTGGGGATTTAAAGTTATCCATCTCGGCTTGTATTGATGTATCTTGTTTTTCAAGACTGTTGAACAAATGGTGACTGTTGATGAATAATACAGGTAAACCCAAGGATTTATGCCAGGTCTTTTAAAATCACAGAATCACAGAATGTCAGAATCACAGCTACTGTGCATCATATTCCTTTTGAATCAGTAGTGGAAGAGAGTGAGGAAGCTTCCAGGTCTTTTTACTCTCATCATATGATGCATAAATATGAAATTTTGGTAGCCTCTGAGATCTGCAGATTTTTCATTCTTCGTGTCATTTGCTGGAGTGCCACATTAACAAGGAAAGGATAAATTGTGTTTGTCTGATGGAACAGGGAAGTAATCAGCAAAACCAATGGTTCCATAAAGGGGAGGAGAGGGATGATGCCTTTGGCACAGCAAAGGAAGGATGTGTCAGCTCTGTGATATGGGCTCCTATACAAAATCTGCTCTGAGGGTACTTGCTAGAGGTCAGAGGGTCAGAAGAGGAGACGCTGCTCCTTCTGTCTATCCCCTTTGAAGGAAATGGCTTTCAGAGAGGATGTTCACATAAGGTGGCCATCCTCCTGCCTTTGGGCCACTGGGTTGGCTCCGTGCACGAGGTGCTGCAGAGATGCAGAGAAAGTACTTGTAGTGGCTCCTTCCTAGTGACCTCTGGAAAGACATGCAGACAGGGTTGGAGAAGCAGCATGGGGCAGTAAGGAGAGCAATTACAGCAGTAGGAATTCATGCTTCCTCTCTCCCATAGTGCAGCAGCATAGCTGTTGCTGGATACAAGGAGAAGCCAGACATCTGCCAGCACCTCCCTCCTCCCAGCAAGCTGCATCATCTCAGTAGATGTCAGTGGACCCCAGCCAGCTCTCTTAGATGTCTCAATGCCGTGTCCCTCATGCATCCAAGACCTTACTTCTGGCAAGAGCTGAAAGAAAAATTGAGGTTGCCACCTGGTCTTACCGAGACAGATGTTGTCATATGGCTGCCTCAAGAAGAAGTTAACTTTTGTCAGTCTGTTTTAGCAAACCTTTTAGAAGTCTGAACTCTAGAAAAGAGAAGAAGCCTCTTTCAAAGAGGTGCAGGAAGTTGCTGACTTTTATTAACTAAAATGTCTATGCACTGATGAAAATGTCTGGGCTCCTGTGTTTACATGTATTTGTCCAATATTGGAGCAGTGATATCTGTGAGTTGTTAGAGGCCAGCAAGTTTTCTTACTTACAACCAGTCTCAGATTGGTGTAAAGAGGGAAGTTTTTCTTTTGAGAACCCATGACTCTTTCTACCATATTATGGGATGTCATAGGTGTGTGTTCTGTGGTGTTGCAAACTCTGTGTGCCAAGGGCATCTCACAAGTTTTCTGTGTAAAATGCTCATGCCTTTGCATCGGATAGAGAGGACCATTTGTTTTAGGGACCCTCATATAAGTGCCTGAGTTTTTCAGGTGTTGTACAGCTGTTCAAGAGAAGCAGTGCAGGACAGAAATGGAATGTTGCCTAGAGTTTCTGAGATGGTCCCTAACCATACGGCATATACTGCCTAATTGAACAGCAATGAGCTCAAGACATTGGCCAAATGTTCTCCTGGTGGTCCAACAGAGCTGTGCCTCTCTAGTTTGACAATAGGTCCAACTACATTTGAAATGATCTTACATGAATTTGAAGTTTACCTTAAATAGCTGAGAACCACATACTTACAGTTAGTGCCTTAACTCCTGAGCAGAAGTCCATAAAGATTAGCTCCTGCTAGGATTTTTTTAATATGGACAGTATTAGGGTGCAGAACCATTTGAGATGACTTCACCAAAGTGATGCGGCCAACAGGAATGAGTGACCACTCAGATCCACTGGAGCTAGCATCAGTCCATGATGTCTCTCCTTTTTCAATATCTATCAATAAGCTGCCTCAAGACTCTTCTCACTGTTGCCTTGTGCCTCCCTCCTCAGCCCTTCCCACCCTGCAATTGTCCCAACTGAGTCAGCTAAGCTACACTGAGAAACTGAGAGGCAAGATGGCTGATGGTTTTGGTGTCACTACGACCATGGTGAACAGCCATGGTTGAACTGCTTTTGGTTTTAATCATAAACAACAATTGCTAGCAAACTTGGTCAGTACTATCTGATTTCCCCAAACGTACATTATTCCTTGAGGTTACACTGGAAAATTTTAAGCATATGCATAGGCTGGAAGGCTTGCAGTTCCTTGTATCTTGCTCCAAACGCCTTTGAGAGCATAAGAGATTCTAAGGAGGGATTTTCTAACTGTTTCTGACTTTTTTTAAAAGTAATATTAACTCAAATTAATTAACAGATTTGCCTTTGCCTTAGTAAAATGAGTTTTGACTCATGGAGTAGGCACTGTGGCAATGGGAAGGATGCCCTCAGCATTAACAAGGCATGACCAATAGCACCTCCAGCCTCTACTTATGAGAGTCCTTCAAAAATCATTACTTCCAGTCCTATGGAATACTTAGGCTTTCATCTTAGTAAGTAGGTCCCCATGGAAATATTTGGGAATAGAGGAGGAAAAAAAAATAAAATAAATACTCTTTCTATACAGTTTTAAACATTAGTTTTCTTCCATTCAGAGTATGTTAAAATATAAGCCTTTCTACAGCTCTTCCACCTCCTGTAAAATCTCTTTCAACTTTTATTTGTTATTTAAAAAGCCACAGGGTATATTCTCTTCTGAATACATAGGGATTTACGTGTGAAACTCCCTGTGCATCGAGGTGATAATATACCCCTTAATTGGAAGCTGTTTAATGCTCTCGATTTAACATTTTAATAGAAAAGTTACAAGCAGTCTGGCTGTGAGTGAAGCACTATTAAAATTCCCAGCCAGGACAGTAGTGTTTTTTTTCTTTAAGTGGCTTTTTATTTGCTGAAATTCATTGCAGCTTTCATTACAAGTTGGGGCCACTTTTAAGCCTTGCTTTACATTATGAAAAATAAAATGGAGAACTTTAAAACAATCCTAAGTCTTAAATAAAGGGAGAACTTAAAAGTGTCTTTGCCATGTGTGTGTCACTCTACAGGTTGTGCATGCTCTCTATAGGTTGCGCTTGCTCAGGTCATTCAGCACTGAGACAACTTTATTGCATGTCTTACTGTGCAGACACAGTAGGAAGAACATTACCATCTAAGCTCTCCAGAACCACTTAGGTGACTGGAATTTTGGCTGCATATTTTTGGACTATTATAATCATACGAGAACAGAGACAACATGGGATCTTTAGGGCCTGATCTGACAGTCACTACCTTGCACAAAGCAAATTATCCAGAAACAGAGGCCAAAGCTTGACCCTGTGGTTTCCACGTACTTTGCAATCTTCTAGGTTTTTGTTTTTAAAACACCATTGGAAGTCAGGAAAGTACCTTCAGTGACATGTCAAAGGCATAGAAAGATACACAGCCACATTCATAAATGGATTAAAAGCCTCAGGGATGACTTGAGGCACCTGAATTCTGCCCTAAAACCACATAATGTAATCCTGAGCTATCTTCTCTCTTCCAAGCTCTAGAAGTGCTCTGTGATCTGTTATCCACCTTTTTACAACAAACTTCTTGAGGTGCTAAAGCCGTCTTCTGTCAATGCCCTCAGTCCCTTGCAGGCTGAGCACCTCTGCGCAAGGCTCCCATCTAAGTCAAATTTGCTTTGTTGGAAGGATGTGTCTGTAGCCGTGAATCTTATGATATGTTCTCTGGAAACCCTATGGGTATTCTGGCATCAAAACATCAGTCTACCCAAGCAGGTTAGTGATACAGACAAGCAGGAGTAAATTTTCAGTGGCTAAAAAGCTGAGTGTATTCCCTATGGGTAAACGATGTCTGAGTTTGTTGCTTTATCTGTTTTAAATTGCTGTTTGTGAAAATTTCGGCAAACAAGTCTCTGTGTATGCATAAAAACACAGTTTGTATTGCTGTAATCCTGAATCAGATTTCTGCTCCATGCCTTTTCCCCTCTCATCCATTTTGCACTACAGATAGCTGCGCAGGTAAAACAGAGTTTACTGTGTTGGACACGTACTCCTTTAACAAAAAATCCTGTCTATTTTTCTGTCAGTATATAAAGCTTCAGCTGTGGGAGGAAAGCATGTGCTGATGTTGGGAGGAATAGTTCCTGTACAGATGTGGGGTGTTTTTAGTGAAAGAGGATTGACTGGTCTCAGTCGTGTACCTCCCCTGGGCACAACTGTTTTCTTCCTTGGACCAGCACAAGTTTCTGCATAGCACCTCTCAGTCTGCTGCTATGCTGCTGTGCCCACCATGCAATGTGGCATGGCTCACACTTACAGTTGGTATCTGCATGGATAGACCAGAATACATACCTGCTACAAGTCTGGCCATCCACTCCCTTATGGGGTTGGGGATGAGCTTATAGCATGGCTTTCTAAAGCTATGTTTTAATGGATTTACACTTGCTAATCTGTCAGAGATGACATGACTACTTATATCAGCATATTAATGTAACTTAACATATCAGCACAGTATACCAGACTGTGATACAGTCGTTGGAAATATTTCACCTCAGCCCACAAACCTCCAGCAGTGTTGATAACCGGTATGAGAGGATGACTGGTCCCTGTGGCCATTTACGCCTTGTCTTCTTGCTGAGAAGCTGGCAAGAAAGAAGCTGAAGACAGACTCACTTGTTAGTGTGTTTTTGTGATGTGGCCACTGGGAACAGTACTTAGGCAGCTACTCACTTTACAAAGGCTTTAATAGCCTTTAGATGGCATCAACTTTTAGTTGTTTCTCATCTGGGCTGGAACTGAACCAGCATCCTGTTGGCTGAAAGGCTTCATAAGCCCGTTAAAAAATATTTTACTGGCCTTCTCTACTTAAAATACATCAAACGATTTCCGCTTCTGTTTGTTTTTCTGCTGAAATATGGAAGCTAAAACTGGTCCTGGTAGCATAGCTTAAACTGAAAAATACAGAGAGACAAAGCCATGAGTTGTTGAGGGCCTTTCAGAGGCAGGATGGAGGGAGTGGGGCCCAGCAAGGGCTCAAAGCCTGAAAACCAGAAACACCTAGAGAGGCTTAAGTTCCTCCACTCTACAGCATGGTTGGAAAGTCTCATTAATGTTTGTGGAGAAAGAAAAACTTTCTCTTTTCTTCCCTCCCTTCACTCCACATTTATAACAAAAGGCGTGGAACTATTCTCTAAACGAGGGGATCACAGAAGTGTGCATTTTCTGGTGAGAATTTAACTCTGAGTATGGCATCCCTGAAAAGGTCACTGCAGGCCGTTTAGTTAGGAGATCTGAACAATCAAGAGCTGTGCAAAAATTAGGTTCTCATCTAAATTAACTCCATGCTATTTCTCTTGATTTTTTTTTTTTTTTTTAAGAGACAGTTATGGTCTTAGAGCAAATAGATTTTTTTCTGCAGCATACAGTATATATTGTCTTTCAGTACAGCTTCCAACTAAAATTTATCTCTTGCTAAATGCAGACTAAATGAACAGGGTAGAATTAATACGTTTTGTGCCAAGAAAATAAATGGGCACAGTGCTAGATGCTTAAGAGTGTCACTAATTATTCACTTGATTTGTGGCATTCCTTCTCAGCAAAGGTATGAGTGCTATGACTGGGGGACTCTTTCACATTTCTATCTTGAAAAACACACAGCAAAGAACTCAGCAGGCTCACAAACATGCCCAACCCTCTTAATTTTGATATACTCAGAGTGTTATTCCAGCTCCCAGAAATACTGTAGTATATCTAGTGTTTGTGAACTGAGGGCAAACCAGAAGGATTGGGCATTTCTGTAGGGGAACCAAGGTTTTATTATTTCCTTTCTTTCTTTTTTTTTTTTTTTCTTTTTTTTTCCTTTTTTGGTGTATTTTGCACACTTGTAGATTCCATACCTTGAAGGCATAGATGTATCCAGATGATTTTTTTTAGCAGGGCTATGAATAGTTTCCAACTACACAACTCTCAATCTGGCACAAGATATCTTCAGCTTTGGAACAATGTAAAGGGATGTATGGGGACTCCCATGGTTTTCCAGACAAGTAAGGTCTTTCTCTTGCTTTCCCCACCTTTATCTTTTATTCTGGTGATTGTTGCCCAGAAACTTAAATGATCAAATGAGAAGGAGGGAAAAAGTGGCAGTAGAGATGTTGAGGAAAAGCATCATGTTGACAAGACGTATTTTTCTAACCTTCACAAGTTATTGATGAGCATAAGATTACTGCATTGACATAAAAGTGGAAAATGTTCTGCCTCCCTCACTTCTTTTAAAGGAGGAGTAGATTTTCATATACACAGAGGAAAACACTGGCACACTGGGCTCAGAGACACCACTGATGTATGCAGAAACAAAAATCAATGTAAACCACTGTAAAGAAAAAAATAACTTTATTTAGCCCTTAGGTGGCACTTTAGTTTTCTGGGGAAGTTACAATTTTTATTTGTTTTTGTGACAGTTCTTGACAAACATATCAAGATTTGTCATTTTTAGTTTCTCCATTTTTTTAAAAAAAGGAAATAATTGTCCTGGCCAACCTATATTTTAGAACTGGTTTTCTCTTGATGTAATTGTTTTCTTTTTGTGACAGTTTATAGAATTCTTCCACATACTGTCACCAGCATGGTCTCCAAAATTAAAGTCCAGATGACCAAAATTGACTGAATGATAGCAGCTTAGGATATTTTTATCCTTTCTTGTAAGTATGTCTGGGCAATATAAATTCACATTTTCAAGGGGAGGGGGAAAGTCTTCTTTTCTTTTTCTGTATTCCTACTCCAAGAACAGGAAGTCAGCAGCTACTGTCAGACCAGAATTAGTAAGAATACAGTTAGCATACTTTTGTCTTTTGTTAGAAAAAAAAAAATCTTGGCACCAACATAATCAGACAGAATGTATTCATTTCACTAAAGCTTTTAAAGTGTATTACCAGAAAAATAACTGTTGTGTGTGGAAATTTAACACAGATTTAGATATTTGAGTGAAAACACAGTGACAGACAGAGATTAAACTCCACATTGAGAAGCCAGCCTGCCCATCAAAGCCCTTAAGAAAAAAGGTTCCTCGGCTGGAGCCAGAGGAAAGCAGCTCAGGCATTGAGAGGAGCCAGAACTTGGCCCCAAAGAGGTATGAGCACAGAAGGAGTAAGCAAGTTGAATACCATAATATAAAAGGTCCTGGCAATTATTCACATTTCGCTTGCTCTTGCTGGGGAAAAGTCCAAGTTAGATTGAGAATGCTTAAATGAGCAGCATTAAGATTAATTTGGACTCGGAGTCACCAATTGGAAAACCTGTCTCTTGTAAACACCAACCTCTTAATTAGACAATCTTGCCTTTTTGTTTTCTAACATCAACAAAATGGATACATTAGTGCCATATGAAGCTGCCTTAGGAGGATTAGCTAAAGGAAACTGCATATTGAACTTCACCTTTTAATTAACTTTTAATGAATTGCTCTTACGGCAGAAACCAGTCACAGAGGGACTCCAAGATTCGGTAGTTACCTAAGATCTACAGTTGTTTTTAGGAGGAAAAAAAAGTAAAAGGCCAATTTCTTTGCTCCACATCTATTTCAGCTTCCCTTATAGCCTGGGCTGTGGAGTCATTGTGTGATATTTGAAAGGAAGAAAAGCTGAACAAAGTTAGATGTGTAACTAATTGCATAAACGTGTCATCTTTGGGTTTGTCAGTTTCAGTTACTGGGAAGCATATTTTCCTTATTTAGTGTTGCCTTTGTGCAGTTATATTAAGCCAAAGAAAAAAAAAGACAAGCAGCAAGAGAGGGAGGGAGCAAGGGGAGCGCAGGGGCTGGTGGGATGCTCTGGTTACCAGCAGCCTAGCCAAGCCATCAGCACAGCAATGGTATTCCCTGAGCACAGACATCGGATGGAGGTGAGAATCTCCAGCCTGGCGAGTAATCACACTTGGCACTCACTGTCAGGAAGACAACTTTGGTACTGAGTCTACAGATCATTATGAATGAAACATCAAATGCTGGAAAACAAATGGGGGCTTAATCTTCAATGAAAGAGAACATCAGCAAAATGTGGCTTTCATGGTTTTGGGTACCTGACATGCTGGGAACTGACAGATTTTTGCCTGTGCTGCATTCCCCATCCCTTAGACCTGCAAGTCTCTAGAGCTGCCATAAAAAGCAGTAAATATCTTCTGCTGCACAAGGAGCAAGCAGGTGGCAGGGTCAAATTTAGCCCAAATCTATGTGCATCCAGCTTTGCTTGAAATCAGAGGTAGACCTAGACGCACATTGGAGACAGGGTTTGGTCACCGCTTTTAGCTGAAGGAGACTCTGCAATAGAACGCAGCATGGGAATGTATCCACTCCATCCCACAGACTGCACACCAACACTTAACTCCAGGTCTCTGAGGGGCTGGGACCACCCACTTGCCACCTGTGCCCCATGTCTCTGGAAAGCAGCGGCTTTGTGGTTGGGCAGAATGAAACCACATCACCACTATGAGAACTGGTTCGGTGCAGTAAAATCAAAAGCAAGCAAACTCCTAGGAAATGGTGATGTTCCTGAAAGCCCTCCCGGTTCCTGTGGACCCTTCCATTTGTTGTTTGCCTTTTCTCCTCTAGTTGCTTTGTGCAAACGTTTGCTCACACACATTTTTGTCAGCACAATAGCTTTTCTTACAGCGAACTTCCGCTTCAAACAAGACAATGGCATCTGCGAGCAAACTGAAATATTCATTGTTGTCTTTTGCTTGACTGAGTGTTCATCTTCCAATATTTGTCTTTGTGACAGTCTGGGACAGCCCAGAGCTGTGGGATGTCCTTCTGCAGTCTGCCTCAGGCTGGGCAATGCCCAACAGAGGGACTTCCTTTCCAGCCGCGTGGCCACACCTTGGCAGCAGACTCTCAAGCTGTCCAGTTTTGGGGTCCCCTGAAAAGCCTGCAAGCATAGTTTTAGGTTGTTTGAGTGCTGCTGTGGTTGGTAGATACATTCTGATTCCTGTCATACATCACAGCCAGACCACCTGAGAGTTTGGCAAGTGGAACCCCAGAAAAGGGTTCCCTACTATGCTAGCTTGCATGGGCTAGTCAGGGATCAAATTCATGCCAGACCCTAACAGAAGGGTTTCCCTGAGATTCACCAGTGCCAGAGGGTATTACATCCCATCAGGGATGGCTGGAGGTGGAGACATACTGAGTCCCCACACACCCTCCTCCTCCCCATCTTCATAACCCTATTTATGGGGTTAGGATTTTGGTTGTGGGGGTCACTTCATCAAGAGCTTTGAGTATTTATGCACTTTGGCTCAATAGCCATCAAGTTTGTGACCCATCTAAACATCCATACCAACTGTACAAGGGACTCAGCACCAAGAATGCTGCTGGGCTATTCTTTCTTTCACTCCAAAACCACTTGTTGTGCAAGATCCCTGTCCCAGCTTAATTGTTCATGTCATCCCTCTCATCTCCAGGTGGGGCTCCTCATTCACTTGAAGGTTTTATGAGCTATTAATTATACATTTGTTCTGTTAAGCTGATGATCTCTGTCGCATTATCGGCTTTTTAGGGAGACTGTACGTGACACACTGTGAACATAGATGACAGGCTGGGTGAGAAGTGATGGAGATGTAGCTCCAAGAGAGGTACCCTTGCACTCTTGCAATGCCCAGCTGCTTCCCCAAATCCTTGGGACCCTCTTCCAACCCACCAGACACTCAGGTTGAATCAAGTCCACGTAACTGATATATTCACATCTCTCAAATAATCACACGTAATCAAATCAGGAGCAATCCAAGTGAGCAATTCACAGTCCTTGGCTTGAATATCCTCCATTATTCAAAGAAACATGGAAGAACAAATATATTCAGAGAAGACATGATCTCTCATGAGCAGATCACAAGCAGAGAAAAAGCCTGTATTTGTCAATTTATCCTCAATGAATAATTCAAACAATTCCAATAATAATTACTTCTTATTTATAATATATACACCGACATAGGTGTACCTGGTGCTTCAATAAAAGTAATTAAAATAGTTTTTTGCATGAGCTTATCGGATTAATGGGATGAGCACAAAATGTACTTTTTCTGCTCAATGTGCCACAGAAATGATCTTTGCAACACATAATGGACTATGAAGCGTTTATCCAAAATTTCAGGTGGATTCTTTGCGGGACCCAGTGGTGTAATATGGCTTTAAATAATTTATTTTTTCAACGTATCTCTTGACACATTTTAGGTATCAATTCTGATACTTGTCTCCTTTAATTGAATTCAGACAGAATGGTTCAAACTGATAGCCCATCATTCTGTAGGTTACATGTTTTAATCACAATGATATGGCAACTTACGACAAAGACATATATTAGACCTGATTTTACAAATTCTTTTTGCAGAATTCAGTATTAATTTTGCATAAAACAGAGAACAAATAATATGATTTCCAAATGGAGGCTTAATAGGAAGTAAAATAGGAAGATTTTGATTTAGAAAATCCAATCCCAAAAAGAAATTTGGAATCTCCAGTGTACAATTATTCAAAAATTATGTAAAAAGTGGCTAGAATGAGGTTTAGCCCAATTTTTAATCAAGTGATTTGTAGCATTTTATGAAAAAAAAAAAAAATTGGTTGTTTTTTTTTTTGGTTTTTTTTTTCCCTGAAAAAGTCTGAATATTATGCAGGATTTTGCAGAGAAGTAAAATGAGATGTGAACTGAAAAGGTCCTTGGAATTTGTTTCCACAGCATAGCTCAAGCCATGCTCTGAGAGATGCTCTGGATATTTCAGAGAAAGAATGCCTGTTATCTGTTTTCAGGGCTCAATGCATTTCACCTAAAAATGTGCTGGCAATATGCTGTCAAGCAGATCAGTTACATATTGTTTCTCCTGCTTTGCCAAATGTTTGTATGCTCCCAGAATTTCCAAAATAAGAGCAGTTCTTGTAAAAAGCACAGTCTATTCTTAAGTACTCTGGAATGAGCTCTGCAAAATGCACACTCCCTAGCAATATGCTTACCAGGAGGAGTCCTAACTTAGCCTTCTCGTTCTGCAGACCTCCGAAGCTTGCGCTCGCTTTCAGAATGAAAACAGGCGCATTGAAGTCAGTGAGATAACTCCTGTGCTTAACATTTAATGCTTGCTTACATACTGTAGTGAGTCAGCCTTGGCAATAAAATATGCCCACAGCAACTGTTAAAGAATTCCTTAAATAAACTTCCAAAAAACATATTTTCTTTTTTATTGCTTGATTGCGCAGCGTTGGGTAGGTTTTTTTAACTCCTTTAGTAAGAAATATTTACTTTTTACTTGGAAATGCTTGTACTTTTTTTGACTTGGCTTCAGTGTTTCAAAAAAGTGACAACAAACCCACAAATATTTAGTTCTTATTAATTATGAGGAGGGAAAATTTAATTTCCTGACTGTGTTTCCCATGTACACACGAGCCCCAGGAGTTTGTGGCAATCTCTGTAGCTGCTTGGGGGAAGCTGTTAGCTAAGCACACAGCACCAGTGCAGATCTGCCGGCCTGGGAAGCTAAAAGAGCAATATTAGAGGTTGGCTGAGGCAAAGTACCACAAGGCAGCTTTTATAGCTAAAAATCTTGCAGGCACAAAGCGTAGGGATTTATTTAATTGGTTTTCGGGAAATTAGGATGAGATAAATTTCCAGGAATCAAGGAGACACCAGGCTGTGAAGCTTGCAGTCACTGCAAGGAAGGGGTACTCTCCTGACAGTGAACACATCAGCCATGCTTCAAAGGCCCCAAGTTCTGTGCTGAGCTTCTCAATGCTTGCAAGAAACGTGGTGGCTGGAGTCTGCCAGAAAGGGTAGGAGGTAATGACAGATTCAGCATGAATTTTCTTCTTTCTTTTGTTCTGGAGGTAATTTCAGTAGCTTTCAAAGACTTGGTTTTAATAGTAAAAAAACAAACCAAAAAAAAAACCCCAAAAACCATTTAAAAAAAATTTTTAAAACAGTTGGTCATATACATTCCTATTACATCTCTTTTTTAAACTAGTGACATATAGCCCACAGGGTGAAGACTATTTCTGAAATTAATGATTAACCTGCGTTTAACTTGCTCGTGTTCACATTGCTTTTTGACAAATATGCCCATCTACATTAGAAAAGCTGCAGTGCTATCAACTACAGTGATTTTTAAATGCATCTGGTGGTACTGCTGCAAATCCCTCACATACACATATGTAAAGTGGTTTAAACCTTGATTTGGTAATTTACCATTTTCAGAGGTATCTATATAAATTCCATTCTGAGATCATAAATCCTTGGTCAGTTTTTCACCCGCAGTGACTGGGACTTTTGCATTGCACTTAGTAAACTACATCAATTCCCTAGATTTTGCTGGGGAATTGCTTTCTTTATATTTCTCCTTTTTGTTACTCACTCCATCTGTGGTACCTGGCTTCCCAAACTGGCAGAGTTCAAAACTATTCCTTTTCCCTACTGATCCTTCAATGAGAATTTTTAAACACTACATTCAAAAAAAGTTTCTTGAGATCTTACGAATGATTGGAAATGAAGGCTTATGAAGGTTTGGAAATCCTTATGTTTTGTGTAATAGAAAATTCAAGGTTTAGATGTATGACTTCAGTCTGCCAAAGCCCTGATTCTGGGATGGAATGGGAAGAAGAAATGGAAGGGGAAGCAGAAGGAGAAGGAGAAGGGGAAGGGGAAGGGGAAGGGGAAGGGGAAGGGGAAGGGGAAGGGGAAGGGGAAGGGAAAAGGAAAAAGAGCAAGGGAGGGGAAAACGGAAGTAGGGAGAAAGGGAAGAAAGGAGGGGAAAAGAATCCATTTGCTTTTTACTGAAATATGAGAGAATTAAAGACCCTACCCCAGAGAATATCTGCTAAACTTATTGTTCTTTTATTGTTCATTGGAAATGCCACTCAGAATGCTGGTTACTTTTCTATTGTGAGGTCTTCTAAATTTGACCCATTTCTTGCAATTGCTGTAGCTAACATTTTTCACAGATTTTGTAGTGTTTGTTTTAGTTTGTAAAACACCATCTATCATTCTTCTTCACCTAAAAAAGCTGTTTGTATTGAGGAAATTAAAATTATCTCCATATTTTTCCTGGAGATAAACATGTCACTGTTGCGAGAATGGTGTTTATACAAATTGTGTACTGTCAGGTTACAATGGCAGTGAAATTGACTTACTTAAAAGGGAAGAAACTCCTTGTCCACTGCAAAGTTCCCATCATCCTAAGATCTAAGGAGGAAATGTTCCTTAAATTATTTCAAGAATAATGTATGCTTCCTGAAGAAACCACATATCTTGTCCTGAAGAAAATAGTCTATGGAAATGAAAAATTGGCTGGCTTCTGTTACAGTCTGGAATTGCTGCTAATATTAATGTAACCTGGAATAATCTAATGAATAAATGTTAACTTTTTTTTTTTCCTGTTTAAATTTTTCACACATAACATCCCACAGTCAAAATGCAGATACTTTTAGGATTCAGGCTGATTTACACTGTGACTGCAAAGGTCCCTTAGAAATAACTTTCATGATTCCTCAGCAGTAGATAGCACAAGCTGAGTTTATTATTCTGCTGATCCCACCAGCTTATTCTTTCCCCGTCTGTGACCCACACTACACCACACCACAGCTGGAGGAGCTTTCATGCAATTGAGGAGAAAAGTAGGAGCAAGATTGTGTGAGCCATGTACAAAGCATCTGCTTGCCCTCCACTTGCAGGTTTAGCCAGGACCAGAGTTTGGCTGCTCATAGACAGCCTGAGGTCATTAGGAAGCTGCCATTGAAAATGTACAGTTTGCTTTCATCGTGCATTGTGTTTGGGTTCTGCTGGATCCCAAGAACCCACCAAGCCCACAGGACATCATGAAGTCTGCATGTCTGCTTCTAAACGTTTCCTCTGCTCATCTTGCACCATGTATTGTCCTCCTCCAGAAAGGGTGGCCCCTCTGCATGGCATGGCCCATGTGGGGAGGAGATGCCCTTATGGCAGGTGAAGGAGTCTGGCATCCCTGACATTGTGCAGGAATATGTTTGCAAGAAATCCAAATGCCAAAAAATCCCTGCATTTAAATAGATGCCTGTCTGCCCTGGAACAGCTTACTGGTTTCAGCCTCTGCACAGATGGAGACACTAGGAAATGGTCTGAATGAGTGTATATTTTCAAACCCACAAGCTGAACATGGTGCCAACAATAAATCCAGTTTTTGGGGGCCATGCAGGATAATCCATGAGTACTCTGAGAAAGGAGACACTAAGACTGACAATCTCATCTTCCCACTGGCTTCTAGGTGCAGGCAGGCTTTTGGAGATGCTCTGAAGTGACTCCACAATTTTGAGCTGTGCCAGAGGATAGGAACCAGGATGGAGTGAGACTGGGCTTGCTCATAGCATGGAGAAATGGAACAGGAAGACCCAGGGAAAAAAAAAAACAACAAAACTAGAGGTAGTTGTGGGGCTTTGTTAGTTTTGCCCTTGGGTCAGCAGCTGCAGCCCATACGGAGAAATCCTCCTTGAGGCAAGCCACTCCATGCTTCAGCTGAACACCCTGCTGCAGCTGCCTCAGGGATGGGTGGCTGTGCAAGAGGAAGGGACACAAAAACCCACCAGTGGTGCAAGGGACTAACCTTAGCACACCCACATGGTACGTCCTCTAGCAAGGCTGCTGCCATCGGCGAGGATTTGCAAGAGCTGGTCTCAGGTTTGGCTTTTTTTTTTTTTCACAGGGAGTTGCTGAAGTCCCTTTGGAATATTAAAAGCCACATCATGGTGCTATACATATTAATGTGAGAGGATTTTTTTCTATTGTCTGTACTTTTCAGTCTAAGTCTGACTGACAGCCTTATCTATGATATCCAAGCCTTATGATGGTCTGATTTTCAGATAGACTACTGTTCTTCATCTTTTTTTTTTTTATTACTGAATTTCCAGTTTTAATGACTTATGTTATACAATGTAGAGCTGACGAACTAGCTGTAACCTTAGATATTTAATGTTTATAGTTTGTATGCTTCCAGAAAACATTTGGTTGATGCAAAAGCCAGAAATACTGATATTTCAGATAATAAACTAAGATCAACATAGTAGTTAACTTTTTTTTTAGACAAAGTATTATGCTACTTAAATGTATAAAAATGTGGGTGGTTTGGTGGTTTGATTTTGTTGTTATACTGCTACACCATGCAAATCTTTTACATTTGCCTACAGACAGGCTGTTGTTAGAATAGCTTTATTATTTGATAGTCAAATCAAATAAATAAATCCAACACCATATGTAAGAGAAAAAAAAATCCTTTTTTTTTTTTTTTTCCCCCCCGTCTTCCCTAGTAGCCACATTTGTAGCCATATTTATTTTAAGTAGCCTTGGGCAAAAAGTTATGTGCCTCATTAATCTAAATCAACCTTGCAGGATTTTATGGCAACTGTTGTTGCTGTTGCCACATTATGTATGCTTTTTCCTTTTGTTCTTCAGTATAGTGCTTATGAAGCTAAGGAACAATTGTCACTTCCTATTATGCGAACTAAATGTACAAGAATTGATGGGGCTTTCTACCTAATGTTGTTAGCCTGAACCTGGTTTGTTTATTTAATGAACAAAATGTCACAGTGTATCTGCATCCTCCTGACATCTGAAACAGTGGCAGCTGCTGGTGGCAGATTTCCTGAAACTGGGGTGCAGAATTAACCAATTCCATTTGCATGTTAGCCAAAAAAAAAAAAACAAAACCAAAAAGGGGGGGGGGGTGGTGGGAAGAAAGAGAGAGAAGACTCCCTTTTGAAAACATTCTTTTAAAAAGGACGTATTTTGTGCACAGATGTCCTGAGGACTATTGTATTGTGGGGGGCGGGGAGGAGTCAGTCTAATCCGGACACATAACCTACTTCAGCGCAAGTAGATTTAGAGAAGTTAATTGAGATTCAGAGTTTAAATATGATACCATTATCAGATAGATGCTGTGTTGGTAAACAAAAACTCTTAGCTAGAGAAGCATTTTTAAAACTGGGATTCAGTCTTGCCTCTTTTCTTTTAAACAGGCTCTGTTAAAGAAGGGATGCGGATTTTGCAGACATGCCTACCCAAAGAAAAGATGTGTTTTATGCCTTCTCTAAGTTGGAATTTATAGACATGAATAAATGGTGATAATGAACTCTTTTAGAAAGTGACAAAATCTGCAGGAACTACTGAAGACATTCATGCTTCTTAATTGCTAGTCCTAATAATAAATGTTAGGTCTCAGTATTTGGGCATAAATGCCCAGAAATTGCAGCCATCTTTTTAACAAATAGTGTCTACTGGGCGCCAGAAGTTTTCAAATAAAGGTAAAAGCTCCTTGAAAGTTGTCTAGTTTAAACTGCTCAGTGGGAAGGTGATGCTGAGTCTCCACAGGCTCCAATCAAAGGAGAGCAAAGGCAACTGTTTGGGTTCCTTGTTTAGGGTGTTATGCATGTGGCCTGTTGCAGCCAATGTTACTGCCACGCTTCATATGCAAAGAAAAGAAAACACAATCTTTGGGTATATTACATGACAGTGCAGGGATCTGAACTACTTGGTAAAAGGCCCAGTTATGAGTATGTCTGGCAATTAAAAATAATTGGGAAGCAGGTTTGCCACTAACTCTTCCAAGAATGCCAGTTATGATATAATGATGTTTCATTAGACATGCTGAAAGCTGTGAGCTCCGTATGGCAATGGCAATTAGGAAGGATCATAAAGAAGGGAAAAAAAAAAAAGAAGAAGAAACATTAAAAATATCCCAGCTAAGATTAGCATAGCATTTAATGGCCACTTCATTAGCTAATTGATTTCTTATTAGTTACAGGGAAAAGCCCAGTTAGGGGCTCTGCACAGCTAATTAACAGCATTTACACAATTAGTCAGTTGCTCATTTTGTAACCAAACATTCTTGGAATCAACTGTGGCTGTGATGCTTTGGGCCATTTGATTAATTTTATTTTATTTTTTGCTAATATTGGCTTAACCTTCAAATAAGAAATTCACTCCCTAGGGTCCCACCATATTTAATCACAACATTATACAAACAGAAAAAGGCTACGTCACACAATCTTAGGACATGAATCGGTTCCTCTTTCTTTTATTTGCAAGTTGTTTTATTGGCCCCGTGAAGTCAATAGCATTCAATAAGCAGAATCGTCTGTCTTCTCTCCTGACAGCTGAGTTTTTGCCCATCAAACGTTATTATTATTTTGTAGTTGGCAAATGGAACAATGTAGGTTTGACCACAACATATTTTTATGCTTATGTATTGGGAGAAGTATGCAGGAGGTCTGGCTGAGATATTTATTTCTACTGCAGTTGTTTCCTACTGCAAAAGAAATTATTCCGTAGAAAAATTGCCATTGCATAAAATGGACGCTTTCACATTGGTTTATACCTTGAATTAAGGGTGGATGAGGAAAACTGCATGATGTTATAAGGGTCAGAATGGGACTGGATGGATTTTTACAGCACTTCGTTAGTAGCTCTGAGAAAATTGATGAACGGGAACATAATAAATAACAATAATAGCATTTAATAAAGCAAACAAAAAGAAACTTGTCTGTTCATTTTCAGCCTATGGCAGCACTCCATAATCTCATAGCACCCAATTATTCTTCTGGCAAAAAAACCATGTTCCTTTTGCTCCCCAGACTCCTATGCACCAAGAAGAGCCAAACTGTGATCTTGCTGTAGGCGGTAATGATATCCCTTCGATGCAGGGGCTCTCCTGTGAGACGGAAGCCTTTTAGCAGTGATGCATATAGGCTGTTAGCACTGTAAGAAGATGTTGCATATGTGAGCAGAAGGTCAATGTTTTCACTAGCCAGTTTTCGTCAGCACACTGGGATTCTGTATGAAATTACCATACGCTAATTAAATAAACCCAAAACCTCATGATGATCGATCAGCTCAGAGATGACACTGAATCATCAATATATTAATTATTATGCTTTGTTTTTCCTTCATTTCACTTTTCTCTCTCTTCCCCCCCCCCCCTTCTTTAATGTTTCCTTACAATAAGTGCAAAATGGGAGATTATTTTCATTTACCACTACTGTATTAATTGTAGCTAATGGAAAAACACTCTCAGACACATAATGGCAATTATTCCACTTCTCCCTGTTTTTTGGGAGTAGTGTTTGGTTGGTTGTTTTTTTTTCTTGCTGTTAATGAGAATTTATTCCCTAAGTGTATTTGCAAACAATGAACTATAATGGATGGTCATTTTGGTATTGCATTCTTTATGGTTTTTTATTGTGCACATTTTTTCTTGTTTTGCTGGTAGTGCACATTCTGCTTAATTACTTCAAAGGATTGTGAGAATCAAGAAAACATCCAAATCACTTCATTTTAAAGTGGCATGTTGGCAATTGGTGGGTTTTTTTTTGTTTGTTTGTTTTTTGTTTGTTTGTTTGTTTGGGGTTTTTTTTGTTGTTGTTGTTTTTTGGGTTTTGTTTTTTTTTCTGCTGAGGAAATCTACCATATCTTCAAAATCTACCTGGAAACTCTTTCTAAATTCTGGTTGACATCTACAACACTCATACTGAGCTTCTTTGTGCTCCTGTTAAATACACCAGAATAAAACACATGGATCTATGAGGCTTTACCAGATTTGAGATTATTGAATGAGTGAAAGTGAGCATTTAGGTGTTCATGGAGTTCTGGTATTAATCTTTACAGGGTCATACAGTGCATTGAAAGGAGAGGAGGCACTATGCACTAGTATCCTTGTCTCTAACTTAATTTTCCAGCTTCTGATGGAGATGGGTTTCTGCTGTATTCTTTCAGCTTCGGCACACTTCTGTATATGTAGCAGCTACTTGTGTGTTTGAAAAGATGGCACAAGGTATTTTGCCACTTCCACATCTGACATCTGGTATTCTCTTGCTCTCCTTTGTGGGTATAAATGCTACCCACTTTGCTCCTCCTTCTCATTTCAGACTACAAGTGTTTCAAAGTATCTTTTCAAGGTCTACCACTTAGAAAGCAACAACACAGAATCAATTTCTGAAATTCTTCTGTGCCACCAGGACACTTCTCCAGCAGACAGCTTCTCCCCAACATGCTTGTGCAACAGAAACTGCATAGAAGCTGCTTGTCCTTTCCTGAAAGGAATAAATCTATTTGCTCTGCCTGTGATGGCTTACAAACCAGTTCCCTTACATAATGTCTGCTAAGCTGTGTTACCCTAGACAGTGGCTCTCCTCTAGGACACTGTAAGAACAGTAGAAGGAACTTCTCTGCATTTCGGTCTCACATGCTAATTTTCTGAGTTGCATCACCCAGCCATTTCTTGTTGTACTAGTTTTACTGACTTTGAACAGTCCCATAGGAATAAACATCATTTTTTAGTCAATTAAAACAATAACAACAACGAAACCCCCCAAAACCAAAACCAAAACAAACAAAAACAAAAAACACAAACAAACACACACACACAAAACCCCTCCAGACTATGCTTTTAAATATTTGGTCAACCTAATTTGCCCATACCATTGTTTTTCCGAATGCTGTTTTCCAGGAGCTGAAATGCATTTCTGTTACCTGGACTGGGTCTGACACTCCTGTTTATGCATTGCAACTGTTGGCAAACACAGAAACAGACATTTAACCAGAATATTTGGGCTGGTGCTTTTCAAATAATCTGTGCAGTTGTGTCCCATTCCCCATGTGCAGAGCCGACAGCATTTTTTTGGTATTTGTAAAGTAGCAAATATTAAGAAGTGCAGTTTGTCTATCTTATAGTGAACTTACAGTGAATCTTCCATTGCCTCTCTTACTACACTGCTTTTGGCTGTTTTGTATAAAGTGTAGAAAATTCTGTATCTTCTCCTTGCCTCAGTTTCTCCCTCTGTAAGATGACTACATTAAAATCCTAAATAGACTGCCTTGAAAAATACAGAGGAAACTCTACATAAGACACAGGACTTACAAGACAGCTCTTAATTTTTGTGTGAGTCTAAAGCCTGCCAGCCATGGGTTGATGAACATCAGCTTTGAATGATTTGATGCCATTAGCTTTGATAGTTGGCTCTATCTGCTAGCACTGACTAAGGGTCCTGCAGAAAATATTCTCAGGGGTTCTGTTTGCTTGTTTATTTGTTTTGGTGGTTTTGATTGTTTGTTTGTGGAGTGTTTAGTTTTGTTTCGAATTCTTTTGGTTAGTTGGTTGGGTTTTTCCCAAATATCTTTTTGCTGCAGGTTTAACATTATTTGGGGAAGAACCACTTTCATGGTTTCACTTCCTGAAGCTTCCTCCTACCCCAGCCCTCATTCTCCGCTTAAAAAGAGACAGAGCAGCAGTTTTTCATGACTAAAGGGATCTGTCTGCATGTGTGACAAGTAGAGTTAGTCAGTCTTTAGGCTGCAAAATCACCCCTTCTCTGCTGTGCAGTTTCTGGAGAGAAATTACTAAACACAATTTTAAAGGTAAACCAACATTATTATGATTGGCTAATCAAATAATATGGAAAAAGTCCTGCCTGGTGAAAGAATTAGCCATTCCACACACTCCCTGCAATTGTCATGCTTGGGAAATCAATATCCATCCCAAGAATCAAGGAAGGACACCTAAATTCCTTAAAGAGCATGCAACACTAACATCCCAATGGCAGGGCAAAACAGAATATGGACAAGATATGTAGAAACTATTTCTGGACCATATAAAATATACAGAGTCAACAAATGATGCACTGAATCTGACAGCACAAATACATGCTGACTTCCCTTCCATTGCATCTCTTACTACACTGTCTCTTCCTGTAATACTTCCTTCACTCTACTGATATAATCAATGTATGAAAAAACAAACAAACAAAATAATCCCAAAATAACAAAACCAGAGAGGGCAAAAAGAACCTGGGATTCAGCACTGCTTGACAGGAAAGTCAATGTCAACCTGTAAAGCTCAGCGATTCTCAGAGCAGCACATAGAAGGTGCTATGGAATGATACTAAACAGTAAATAGCAGAACAGAAACAAACCAAAGTGGCATAATGCTCTTAGGATACAGGCTGACCATTGTGTTGGTGAGCAAATGATGAAGAAAACTTCTTGCACACTAAGGAAAGTCTGACTTGGACCTGTTGTGCTCCATACATACCTCCCATGTGATGTTCATTTCTCCTGTGCAATCTGTCAGGCTGCAAAACCAGCAGGATTTCAATCTTTTATCATGCATAAGTTGGGCTGTAAAGCTGCCTAAACACACATGAACCTTTCTGTCTTTCTGTTGACTTTATCTGTCCTACAGCTTTGTGAGAAAAATGAGGAAATTAAGATTGTTTTCTAGCTATGCTTGTCTGAACTTACATTGAACCTTTCAGGCAGAGCTTGGTCTGCCTAAATCCTAGAATGCAACCTAGCATGCCTGCATGTGATGTTCCTAGGGACATCCTCTGAGGAGCCAGGGATTCCACTGGTGAGCAAGCAGATCAGAAGTGTGCTTGGCAAAGAGCAAGCCTGTGGCATCTTAACTGATCTCTGAGGGTTCTGAGAAGCTTCAGTGTCCAGCTGTATCAGCTGCACCCTTATTGCCCCGCACATCTTTATCTCCCTGGTCCAGCAAAATAGACAATGTAGGTAACCCAAAATGACAGTAATTCTTGATGGCCAGGGCATTAAGTCTTAGCTTCATACTTTTGTGAAATCAGAGGATGTAAATCCTCACTTTCCTTTCAAAAGAGTTAGATTAGAGTGGGGCTGGATGGATTGGATAATAAGGAAGGAATAATGTGCTGCCAGTGAAGGTTCTCACCCACTCAGCCTTCACACCTAGAACTTACGACACAGGACTATGTGGTGTCCTACCAGCTGACAAGCGCTCCAGAGGTCATGGACAGACTGAAGCGATGCTGTACTCAAATGCTGTCCAGAAGTGAGCTGCTGGTGAAGCAAAAGGCAGTAGACAAAGTGCCTTCATTCAAGAGATTTTTTGTTTCTCTTACGGATAGGGAACAAGAGGCAGGCTAGGCAGACTCAGAAGAATTAATGGTAACAGATGGAAACTAGAATTCTTACATACAGGTTGCTTAGACTGGTCTGAAAGGTATCAAACTAAGCAACAACACGGTAAGAGAAGGAGAGAGAAAGCAGAAAAATCAAGATACACATAACAAATTTAAGCAATGTGCCAAAGACATGAAGAGAGTCTCTAATTGCCTTCAATGATTACAAGGAGCCCAGTAAAAGGCAAAAAGAAAGAGACTTTCTCACCGATTAGTACACACATACTTATAATACACTTGGTATTATAAGCTACCAGAAGGAAAATTAGCACGATTGGAAGGTAAAAATCAACAGTTCGAAACTTTTCTTTATTTTGAAGTGACTGATCAAATCAGCATAAGAGGACAGTGAATGACAGTCTGCATATAAAATGGCATCAGCTGTTCCGGAATCATTTCCAAGTGCTCTTAAATGTTTATAGACCATAGACTGCTGTTCTGAAACAAAAAGCAGAAGATGGGGGCGCTGCTGGTGCCTATTGCTGCCTGCCAAGTCACACTAGACACCAGGATGATTGGCTGCTTAAACACCTACCTATCAGGTGTAGAAAAAGAAAAGCTATGCTATCACAGCTTCCAAAGGACAAGTGTTGGAAGTTTCAAGTATTAAACTGTCCTTGGAATTTTGCAGAACTATAGATGACAATTTTCTATCTCAGAAGGGGTGGCAACAAACACAGGACAATGTTGGATTTGGCCTTATCTTGACAGATAGAAGTTGAACTGGGAACCACAACAGTGGTCGTTTAGACTCAAATTGACTATGTCTGTTTATGCAAACCACATAAAGTTCACAACGGTAATATATTTACGTAGAGTTTCTAAGCGTTTGGTTTTACAAAACTAGAATAATTAAGACATAAGTCGACTCAGAAGAGCTGTGATGTGGGTTTGGGAGTTACCCACCCCCCCACACTTTGTAAAATGACCCAGGCTAGAATTCAGTCGGCTGGAAGTTTAGATGAAGCTATATTTACAGCTCAGCACAATATACAAGCAGATATATACACTATATACAGCAACATTTACAGAAATATACAAGGTAAAGGTAATACAGAAACACAACACCCCTCCCAGAAATCAGAGACCCCAGGAGGGGCTCCCAACCACCCTTCCACCTTCTCCCCACCCCTATACCTTACCCCAAGGTTTTGAGGATCGGCCAGAGGAGGAGTTAGAAGAAAAGTGATTAGTGAAATTAATTTGTCGGAGAGGAGAAGCCAGAAGTTGCAGGATAGCCCCAGACGGTGTATCCCAGAGCCCGTGACCAGCCCAACTGCCTTATCTTTTGTTTTGGGTTCTTTCTTAAGCATAACAGCAAGCCTATGAGTGAAGTAGACATCACCATTGTTTTCCTTTCACAGCCTATAATATAATTTTCTCTATTAAAATATTCCAATTAGCCTTAAACCAGCACAAGCTGAAATGGTAAAATATGAAAGACTGAACTCTTTTTAAAATGTTTCATAAATTCTCCAAGAGCTAAAAACCTAAAGATAAGAAAGAAGGCTTGAAAAGAGCTAAGTGTATTTTGGGAAGAGAAAGCTTGCATAACAATTAAAACACATTATATGGAAGAGAGAAAAGTAGATAGCAGTAAGGATAAATTATGAAATTAAGAAGAAAGATACAAAAGCAAAGCTATAGCCAGCAGAGTGTAAGGAGGGTTTGAGTATCTAAGGACAAATAGAGTCTCTATAAAAGTGTTGTTTCATGAGCTGATTAGACATGGCAGAACTGTCAATAAGAGACTGAAATAGTCAATAAACATTTCTTTACCCTTGCTGGAGGAGGAGAAAAGGAGAAAATAGATAGCATATTTAAGACAAGCAACAATGATAAAATATATCCCCCTTCCACAGTGACTAAAGATGATGTTAAATTAGAGATACCAAAACACAACATTTTCAAATTATCATGTGTGAGACTTTCAGGTTGTGAGCTGAGAATAGTGGTGGATCATTAATGCTGAGTTTCAAGAAATTCCGGGGAAAAGGAAGACTTCAGAAAAAAAAAAAAGCAGATACATCCATATTTAGAAAAGGTGGAAGAGATACCTCAAGCAACAAAAATGACTGATAGCATTCCCTCCTAAAGCAGTGGAATAGCAGATATGGGACCATATTAATAATCACTTAAAGGAAGAAGATATTATTAATAATTATTTACAGAAAACTCTTATCAGACTAACTCAGGATAAATTTTAATGTGATTACAGCTTTGGTTGATAGAAGTAATTGTATTTGCAATGTAATAAAATTCTGTCATGATTGTATATGGAACCACACACCTTGAATAACAAAGCAGGATGTTATATAGTCAATTAAATAGATTGAAACTGAGTTTGATGGTGCATACAAGTCTGACTGTAGACAGAATTGTATGCACCACCAGGATGGTGCATTCCTTGTGTTTTTGGTTTTACTGCTATTTCCCATTTTTACCAGTAACTGAAGAATCAAAAATGTAGCTCCTCACAGTGAGACAACAATATGGAGACAGTCAGATATGGAGAGACAACGCTGGACCTGTTCAAATATGAAGCTTTTTGGACTGGCTGAATGTGAAATTACCAGTCTGGGAACAACACATACAGGTTGTACTTTTGGGGGAGCTCTGCTGGAGAAGTAGGAAGTTTTGAAAATTATATATGCAGTCAGAATTAAAATCACCTGAGCATGAGCTCTCAGCATGGCACTATGGGCAGAAGAGCTAAGTCAGTTCCTGCCAGCATGAAAATAAGGAATAGAGTGAGACAGTTTCCACTGTTCTTGGAACTGGTTCTGTGTTGGCTAGGGTCCCACATCCAGATCTGCTGCCCAAAATTCAAGTAAGATATAAAAAAATGGCATAAGTTCAGAGAGGAACTCTGAGAATAATTAAAGGATAACTAAAAGGAAAAGATTTAAGTAACTTCCAAAAGAGAAGGTTAACAGTGACTTGATCACAGCTCCTAAGTACCTCCACAAGGAAAAGATGTAGGTAATACAAAGCTTTTCAGTCTGGCAGACAAAAGTACAGTGACTAATAAGACCAATGGCTGGAAACAGAAGCAAGGCAAAGCCAAACTGTGGGGAAAAAAAAAAAAAAAAAAAAAAAAAAAGTCCATATTCTTAACAGCAAGGATAATTAATAATTTGGAATGATTTAAGCAGGACTGTGCTAGTTTTTCCATTAATGGAGATTTTTTTTAATCAAAATGAAACACTTTTAAAAGGAGCTGTTCTGCTGCAAACACAGCTTTTAATCTTGAAGCATGAATTAATATAAGTAAGTTCTAGGGGCTCATTTATGTGGAAAAAAATGTGAGACAGTCACAACAATCCCTCTTAGCTCCAAAACTGGTCACTTTAAGAATCTACATCTACCATGTTTAGATGTTTCTTTGTATAACACTTGGAGTATTTCATTTTGGTTCTGTGATGAAATTTGCTTTCCTACACATTCTAAGGATTTCAGGTGTCAGAGCTTTAAAAACCACAGTGCAACAAAGGCAAATATAACTATTTTCAAAAGTGGAAAAAATTGGGATTAGTCACTGGATGAGATTCAACTTTAAAAACAGTGACCGAGAGATGAAGCACTTCTTACAGCTTTTTCGTTTTACAATTTTATTAGTTCAAACCCCTTAGGAACGAATATTCCTCACTGGCCTGATAAAAATTCATAGCAACAAAGTTAATAAAATGTCTCATCACCTGACAAATCTAGTAGGAAGTATTTTAAACAATCTGTTTTACAGAGTAATCCCCTGAGCCCTTGTGGCACAGTCAAAGAGTTAACTTTAAGTAGTCAGAGGTGGTGAACTGTGATCCTCTGTGCCAAAAGATGACCTATTAGCCTTCACAATAAAGTCAGGAAAAAGATGGGGAAATGGTTGTTGAAAAATGAAATTATAAGAGAGGCTCCATACCTCCAGTTATCTGAATCTGTGAATTATTATTTTCTAGAAATCTCCTGGCTTTCACCAGTATTTATTGTACAATTTTAATTATAATGCTGTCACCGAAGACAGCATTATACTGTCAGATTTGTATTGTCTCTCTCCAAAATTTACCTTGTCTGTCCTCTCTTCCAGTGTTTGCAGCCAATAATTTTTGCCATTAATAACAGGTGGCACCACACTCCATCAAGAGTGTTGTTCCCAATGTACTCTAACAGGTATTTAGTGATCTGCGTGGTTGAGATCTTTGTGGAAGATGCTCAGGCCTTTGCTACAGCCAAAAAATCACTCTACAATGTAGCTCAAACTAGAATGGCTGATTGCCTTTCAACAATCAAGGTGTTTCCTTTAAAGCAAATAGGTTGATGTCTGCTCTCTTTGGCCTCTGCCTACAATTATACTTTTTCCAGCAAGGAAGTGCAAATTCAGTCACACTGAGTGACTCAATATGTGACCAGCATCTGGTTGATGCCACAGCTATGCACTGCACAGATGGGCTCAAGTGGGTATGTATGGACATGCCCTTCCCAAAGCAAGTGGGCCTTAAAGAGCACAGCTCCTTACATCTTGCCTTGTACATAAGACAACAAAGCAAAAGCATACTGGCCTGCAAAAGAGCTTCCTCTACATGTGTTTTCATTTATACCACCCTTTGCCAGCAAGCATTATTTCCCAGCTGGGCTTGTGCTGCTCTTGCAGCTTGTGCACAAAGGAGGCTCCCAGCAAGTTTCAGCCTGGGATGAAAATTTCTCCCTTTCAAAAATGAGAATCTGGTTGAAGAATACTGAAGAATTTAAGCTCTAGTACTGTGTGTAAACTGCCTTTTTCTGAAGACCGTTTTCCTTCATTCTGTGCTTCACTTTAGTGAATCGTGTGTGCCCAATATTCTTTAACATTTTTCCCTCCCTTCCTTCTTTTCTGTAATGTACAAGTGATTGTGTAGTTAACTTTACAACATCTGGGAGTAAAAAAAAAAAAGAAAGATAAACCAACCCAAAAACCCACAAACAAACAAAACCTCCCCAACAAATAACAACAAAAAAACCCCACCCACCCAAACAACCCAACCAATCCCTATAGCAAGAAAAAAAGTTGCAAATGGGAAATACCCATGAGCATGAGATCATCTGTATCTCACTGCACACTTTTATTAATGTTTGACTCAAATAGATCATTTTCTCTAGATTCCTTGGAATCTACTTCTTCATTTTCATCATCATTCTGAAAATATATAAAACAATCTTATGCATTTTATTCTAGAGATTGCTGTTTTCTTTTTACCTTTGATTTGTAAGAGAGCAGATTCTTTTCTCCTTTCACCTCTGCATCTCAGATGTGACCCCTGAGCGCATTAACTGAGGCTTGGCATCATTTGCAGTTGGTGCAGAGTGGTGCAGCCAGCTTCCTCCCACATCTGCTCTTCCCTCGACAGACAGAAGGAGAATTGGACAAGGCATTCTGGGACAAGGTGGGGCACGCTTGTGCTTGGCCAGCCCTTAGCTGACAAGAGGTTTCTTATAATAGTCTGAAAACATCTGGTATAAATTACAGTGTCCCTCCTGGGATGAAGGAAGGAGTCTGTGTGAGAAGGTTCAGATTTTGTGTTGCATTAAATTACATGATCTGATGGTTGATGTAGATCATCACAAGACGAAGAGAGGGGTAAAACATGTTCTAGCATAGCATGAAGTTTTGATTTGTGTCACTTTAGGACAGCCACTTAGTTCACTCTTGAGAGGTGAAATCATAGTAAAGCTATGAAGCTCATCTCACCAAGCATTTATACCATATGAGGACATGTTCTGCCCATGCCACAATCTCTGATAAGATGTTAATTTATTTTTCTAACGAGGTGTTGAAACGTCTCCTTGTATATTCTATATCACTGTAGATAGAGCACTGCTCTCCTGATTAACAAGGCTTTGTCAACATGTGAAAATATGCTTTGCCACATAATCAAATACATTTGTCAGTCATTTGAAAGGACAAGAAGTTCACAGCATTTCAGTAGGAAGGCATACTGTGCACTTTGGAGTGTGGAAGAGACAGTAGATTGATAGCAAGGCCTGTGCTTCTCCACAAGCTCTCTGCAGATTCCAGCAGCGTGTGCTCAGCTTTGAATTATTCAGACCTAGATCTTCATTGAGCAGCAAACAACCTCTCCAGCTGCCTGTTGAAATTCCTTGACCTCTCTGGCTTTACGTACTCTGCTGCTATGCTTATCCCTCTTGACAGCCTGCCCAGGGAAGTGGTTGAATTGCCATCCCTGGTTGTATTTTAAAACCATCTAGACACGGTACTCAAGTATATATGGTGTAGTGATGGCCCTGGTGGAGCTGGATAGTGGTTGGACTTGATGATCTGGAAGGTCTTTTCCATTCTGTGATTCTGTGACAGGATCAAGGCCATGAGGGAGCTACAGAGGAGCTGCAGGGGAAAAAATGTGCATCTTGGCCCATTCATAGGCAGTTCCCCTGTCCCAGGAACTAACCCTGCTACTGCCTTTGCTCAGCAGTACCTGTGCTTTCTGCAAAGAAACAAAAGCTGTGGCCAATGCTCCTCCTGTTGTATGCAGAGGATGCAGGTTTTTCATCTTCCTGATCCTATTCCTGCAGGGACAGACCTGAAAAATGAATGGACTGCAAAATGCTGTAACAAGACTGAAAACTAGGGGATTTTTCTACCTAGTTACAATGTTGTTGGAATAACTGAGAAGTGGTGGGCCAGATTACATACCTGGGATGGCTGCCATGGACAGGTACTTGTTTTCCAGGAGAGAATGATGGGGAAGATGAGGGGCAAAGGGCATGGTCTCTCTGTGAAGTAGCAGGGTACAAGGAGCTTTTCAGTGTGATGTATGGTGGGCTGGAGGTGAGAAGCCTATAAGGAGGATATCATGATGAGAGGATATTACAGATGTACCATCAAGGTGAACGGGTGGATGAAGGCTTCTCAGATGCACTGGAGGAAGCCTCTGCAGCATATATCAGGATTCTCGTGGGGGTGTTTTCCCTCCCTGACATCTGCTGGAAGGACAACCTGGTGGGACACCATCAGCCCATGAGATTTCTGGAGAGTGTCTGGGATAATTTTATGAAGCTGACATTGGATGGGTCAGTCAAGGTTGACACAGTTGTAGCTGCTATTCACTGACAAGGGACATCAGGTTGAGGGTGTTGGAATTAGCAACAGCCTTGACTGTAGTCACCATGAAACAGTGGGATATGAGGTGGTGGAAGTAGTGAGGGAGGATAGTAGCAGAGAAGAGACCCTAGACTTTAGACAAACATATTTACTCTCATTTAGGAAACTAGTAGGTGGGATCCCAGAGAACATAACTCTTAAAGAAAAGGAGCTCAGGATCACCTAGGGCAAGTCACACAGGAACTCATCCAGACAGGTCTTGAAAGTCTTCAGAGGAGACTCCACAACCTCTCTGGACAGCCTGTTCCAGTGCTCTGTCACCCATACAGTAAAAAAGTTTCTCCTTCACATTGAGGTGGAACTTACTTTGTTCTAGTTTACATCCAGAGTGCTTATGTCTTATCACAGGACACCACTGAGAAGAGGCTAGTACCTGCTTCTTGACACCCATCCTTCAGATGTGTATATGCTTTTATAAGATCCCCTCTAAGTCTTCTCTTTTCCAGACCAAACAGCCCCAGATCTCTCAACCTTTCCTCATAAGAGAGATGTTCCAATCCCTTAATCATCCTCATAGCCCTCCATTGGATAGTCCCAAGTGTATCCCTGCCTCTTTTGAATTAGAGAGCCCAAACGGGACACAATACTCCAGATATGGTCTCACGTTCCTACCACAAGAAAATCTCAATTCCTTATTGGATGAAGGGGGGAACGGAAGACAAGGAAAAGGTTGAGGTACTTAACACCTTCTTTGCCTCAGTCTTTAACAAAAAGATAGGATATCCGCAGGGCAGCTGGGCTCCTGAGTTGGTAGACAGGGATGCAAAGCAAAATATCCCTCCTGTAACTCAAGAGGAAGTAGTTAGTGATCTGCTGTGCCACTTAGATCCTAACAAGTCAATGGGTCTAGATGGAATTCATCCTAGGGTGCTTAGGAATCTGACACACAAGCTGGCTAAAGTGTTCTCCATTATTTATCACCAGTCCTGGTTAACTGGGAAGGTCCTAGATGAGTGGAAGTTGGCCAGTGTGATGCCTATCCACAAGAAGGCCTGAAACGAGGATCTGGGGAACTACAGGCTTGTCAGCCTGACCTCTCAAGGTTATGGTGCAGTTCATCCTGAGTGCCATCAAGCGACACGTACAAGACGACCAAGGGATCAGGCCCAGCCAACATGAGTTTAGGAAGGGAAGGTGTTAAGGAGGGGTTTGAATCTGGATTATATGTGAATTGTAATGAGGCCAATATAAAATTATTAAATATTTTATTAAATATATATGTGAAGAAAATTTCCCCAAACTTGTTTACAATTAACACACACACATATTCTACTATGCAGTTGGTAAAACTATCTTTGCAGAATGTATATGTAATCAGATTAATTTAAATTATTTCAGGAAAGGTTTTAGAAAATTTAAACTGGAGAGTCCTGCAGCACAAACTGCTGCCTAAAGGTTAAACATAAACTTTCATGAACTTCAGAAAACAGAGTTGGTTTACTCGCTGGTCAGAGCCCCGATATTTATAATCCAAAATTATATGTAGAAGCATAAATGAGCAAAAATATAGTCCCAGCCACGTGGTGGCCTTCCATGTGTTAATGATGCAGCGGGGTTGTGCTGCTTGCCTAGCTCAAATGGAGCAGGTTGTCTGAGGAGATCCATGGACATGAAGCAAATCCTCCGTGACTCTCAGGAGGTCATTGGAGCCATCAGCCCCTGAGTGAAGCAGGATCCAGGTTTCTGGGCTGGAGCAGTCCGATCGGGTGCTGTGTATAGCGAAGGAGTCAGCCCTCGGGCTGCAGCGGCAGCCGGCAGGTCCTGGTGTCGCAAAGTTGTCTNGTGGGGCAAGGTGGGTATTCAGGTCAGTGTTTAGGACATATCTTGGACAGGTATAATTTGGACCTTCCACCACAGAATGTCCTGCCTAACCAATCTGATTACATTCTATGACTGGGTGGCTCACGTGGTAGACGGGGGGAGGGCTGTGGATGTGTTGCAGAGCACGACCTGGTACTTGGTACAGGGTGAGNAGTCCCTTGGCTCAGTGAGGAAGATAGGCAGGGACAGGTCTGCCCTTCGTGGGGGAGGCAAGTCCCCATCTAGTTGTGGTGCAAAGCAATGCAAAAAGGTAGCAGACAAAACAAAGGCAGCAGCAGCAGCAAACAAACAAGTTGGCTAGGTTTTTAAGTGTTTTGACTAGTGTCTTTGACCAAGAGCAACAGATAAAAACACCCCTGGAACCAATCCTAAGTTATTTCACCAAAAAAGGGAGATGCACATGCCTAGCATC
>WBNM01043393.1:88960-119377 GCA_013399055.1 Ramphastos sulfuratus | reverse complement strand
CCCTTCTAACAGACTGTTCAAGCCAGCCCATTACAAACGCAATTGGTCAAATCATTTAAGGGACAAGGTCTTGACCCAACCAGCTGTCTCAAATCGCCCAGATACAAACTCTTGTGGAATTGTGTAATTGATCTAATTCGTTAAGGCGCGCTGTGAGAAACTGAATAGTTGGATGCATTGCTATCTGTTAGAACGCCTCCTGTTTGCCTTGAATCTTCCTGCCATTGGCCATTGTTATGCCTTAATTCCAGGTTGTTATTGTAGTTCTTCTGCAGCTGCTATAGCCTGTGTCCTTGGCCGTTGAGATAAACATACCAAGCAGGCTTGAGAAAGTTCAGCTTACAATTTTGCAGTTAGCAAACTTAGTTAGTTAACTTGGATTTGCTCACATATCCAGCTAATACGGAATATTTCCCTACATGGATGTGGTCTACCTAGACTTCAGCAAAGCCTTTGACATAGTCTCCCACAGCAACCTCCTGGAAAAGTTGGCAGCCCATGGCTTGGACAGGTGCACCCTTCACTGGGTTAAAACCTGGTTGGATGAGCAGGCACAGAGAGTGGTTGTGAATGGTGCCACATGCAGTTGGTGTCCAGTGACCAGTGGTGTGCCCCAGGGATCAGTACTGGGCCCAGTTCTATTCTACATCTTTACTGATGACTTGGATGAGGGGATCAAGTTTACTGTCAGTTAATTTGCAGATGACATCAAGTTAGGAGGGCGCGTTGATCTCCTGGAGGGTTGGAAGTGGCTGCAGAGGGACCTGGACAAGCTACGTTGATGGGCTGAAGCCAGTGATATGAGATTCAACAGGACCAAGTGCAGGTCCTACACTTTGGCCACAATAACTCCATGCAGCACAACAGACTGAGGGATGAGTGGCTGAAGAGCATCCTGGCAGAGAGGGACCTGGGATTGATTGCTGGCAATGACTGAACAGGAACCAGCAGTGTGCCCAGGGAGCATGGAAGGCCAATGGCATGTTGGTTTGTGTCAGGAATAGTGTGGCCAGCAGGACTAGGGATGTAATTCTGTCCCTGTACTTGCCACTGGTGAAGCCTCAGCTTGAGCACTGTGTGCAGTTCTGGGCCTCTCACTGCAAGAAGGTTATTGAAGTAGTGGAGTGGGTCCAAAGGAGAGTGATATGACTGGTGAGAGGGCTGGAGGGAAAATCATATGAGGAGAGGGTGAGGGAACTGGGGTTGTTCAGCCTGGAGAAGAAGAGACTTAGCGAGGAGGGGATCTTATCACTCTCTACCACTCCCTGAACGAAAGTTGTAGTCAGGTGGGGGTCGCGCTCTTCTCCCAGGCAACTTGAGACAAGACAAGAGGGCATGACCTAAAGCTGCACCAGGGGAGGTTTAGGTTAGATATTAGGAAGCACATCCTCATGGGAAGGGTAATTAGGGACTGGAATTGACTGCCCAGGGAGATGGTGGAGTCGTCATCCCTGGAGGTGTTTATGGAATGATTGGATGTGGCACTTAGTGACATGGTCTAGTCGATGTGATGGTGTTAGGTCATAGGCTGAATTTGATGATCTCAAAGGTCTATTCCAGCCTCAATAACTTTGTGATTCTGTAAAAAAAAAAAAAACAAACAAAAAAAACAAAAAAACAAAACAAAACAAACTCCAAAACTGTCTAGTCCGGTACTCATGAAGACAAGCAAACATATCAGGAAACTGTTTTGAGTAAAAGGAGAGAGGTCATGGTGGACCTTCAGTGCAGAAAGGCATCATATCGGCGATGGAAATATGAACATGCCATGAAAGAGAAATTTGGAAATATTGCCCAGGTATGTAGGAATGGTGTCAGGGAAACCAAACATTGCCTAGAGGCAATTTTTCCAATTGACATCAAGGTTAATAGGAAGGGTTTCTATGGCTACACTAGTAGTAAAAAGTGGGCAAGGAAAATATGGGTCCACTGTTGAGTGAGAGGAGTGGCTTTGAGATGGTGGACATAGACAAGGCTGACATAGATGCACTTGCCTCTTTGCTGAATCTGTCACTTGTGCTACTATGCGTATGCTAGTAAAATATGTTGCTACAAAGCAATCTATATCACTCATGAATTATTTCATTGTTAAATTGTTCATGTTTGTCATTATAAAATAATCTTCCATAATCATGATTACAGCATCTCAAAGAAGGAAGATAAGAAAGAGGTAAACAAAAGATTTGTTATTTTACTTTTACACTGGTTCTCATTCTCTCTGCATAGTTAATAATAGGAATGGACTCAAGTTGAATTTATATACTGGTAGAAACAAATAAACAAAACAAAACAAAACAAAAAAACCCCAACCAACCAACCAAACAAACCCAATTAAAAAAAAACCAAACCAACTACAAGCACACAGGGACTTCCCAGTGGTCACTGTGAACCTGTCCATCTTGTGGAGACATTTACCACTGAAACAGTTCTTTGGGGGCAGAATTTCTTTATACAGCACCTCTTTTATTTCCCTCCAGCCACAGGTGACAAAACCCAAACTGAATTCGTTCCATGGAGTTCAGTGGGCTCTAGAGCAGAGCCTGGAGCCCTCAGAAATTAGTTGGCTTTCCTGAAAAATTGGATGCTGCTCTTTCTCTCTCTGAGCCTGTGACTTCTCCAATGCGAGCAATGGAGCATCTTGCTTCAAGTAGTGTAGGTCATCTTTAAAAAAAAGAAAATAAAAGAGGCACAGGATAAAGCAAGGTGCTCCTGTTCTGACTTCAGGTAATCGTCTGCCAAACCACCATGCATCACTGCACATCTCCTGGGCTTCATGAGGCGATTGCAGAGCATGTGCACTGGCTGTCACTGTCTGACTTTCTTCTCTGAATGAGGCAGCTTCATTCTGGGAGGCCTCTGGTACAAGAGGTCATGAGGAAGCAAGTTAATGAGTTAAGGAAGAATTTTAAATGCAGAAGAGAAAATATTTGGCAGATAAGAAGAGGCCAAAATGTTCCAGGTGTAAGGGACGTTATGAAAGGTGATGCAGAAATGAATGAGAGGAGAAGTCTGAGAGGCAGTGAGCTTTGTAAGTTGCTCTCTCCAAAGTACCAGGGATGTGTCTTGATTTCAAATCTCCCACTTCTTTTTGAGTGAGGAGTGAGGTCACTTTCTTAGAAAATTTCCTAGGACTATGTCCAAACACATGAAAATCCTATTAAAATATACAGGCTTGCTGCACTAAGCCCGTAATTTTAACAGGTTGGATGTTTTAACAAGACCTATTTCAGAGTGCAGACTTATTTTCTGAAATATGTTTTAGATTAGTGCAATGGAAATGTATTGGGTTTATTAGTGCAATGGAAATGTGTTGGGTTTATAGGTGAATTCTCTACTGTAAATTGCCTCTCACTTGTAATGGCTTTTCATCTTCTAGCAGGTTTAGTCTTTTAACAGGAATTCATTGGATGGACACACAAGTAGTTTAGTCTCACTTCATGATGCTAATCATGACAGTGGACTTTGCTCTAGTGGTTGGATCCTCAGCATCAGGGGTGTGGTTATTCATGCTGCAATGCCATCCCATTGTCCTGCCATCCCTGATCCAAGCCAGTGGCCAATAAAACCTCATAACTATTCTAAAATACAGTTATCTGGAGAAGCCATCAGAGGAGGTGCTCTACATTGGGACATAGCAGGAATGCCATAGACTTATGCTCCTTTTTTCCCAATACAGCCATAATCAGACCTCACATATCTCTGGTATCTTTGCCTCTGCCAAGGGGTTCCCACCTCTGAAACTCTGAGCTTCAGGAACTGTGTGAAGCAATCTTAAAGGAGATTTTCTCTGGACTAACACAGTCATTGCTAATGTGTCCCAGGATAAAGCTAGATGGGACTCATCTCACACAACTATGTGCATGCAAGACATCTGGTCTGAGCACGTGCACTAGGTTCCCACTGCACTGGAAGTGGCAGCAGGGACCCCAGCAGGTGAGTCACCCTCCCCATCTGTCTCTGACTCCTGCCCAGTGGTGTGCAGTGACTCAGTTTCAGGAGTTTTGTCTTTCTCCAAGCATAGCTTGATCTGGGTATTCAACTATAAGAATTTTAATATTAGGAAATTAACCCCATCTTCTACTGATGGCCTCTTGCTCCTCTTTTTTTTTTTTTTTTGTTTGTTTGTTTGGTTGGGTTTTTGGGGTTTTTTTTGGTAGGGAAAGAGGCATCTGCCATACAGGGAGTGGATTTTTGTGACTGTGGCAGAATTGTATGTGGAAATCATCTCAGGGTCAGTACCATATAGGCAACTGATTCACAAACTCATTGTTTACCTGTCAAAACACTCTTGTATGTGTTTTGATAAGGATATATTTTGTGCAGATACCATTCAATGATGTCTCTAACTCTTTACATTCTGCTTACTACACATTATTAATATTTTTCTCTAAACAAAGATACTCAGTGAAAGGATTAGTGAGGTTATTTTCTGAGTCCAGAGGCAGGAGAGTGAAACTATTTATTAAATTCAGACAAAGAAAGTAACCTCCCCACCCCTAAAAGATAACATGTAGTTACTATTACTTTGGAAGCATAACATTTCAGCTTCTCATTAAGAAATGACATTTTGAATATTGGTTAATATTTTTTTAAGAAAGAAAGTAGTAATAATAAAAAACAGCTTAAGAGTCAGGGGGGAAAAAAGGTTTAATTGCATGCTAAATGAAGCATTCTGCACGGATATAAAATCAGCTTTCTGTTATGGTTAGAAGATTTTTTTTCTCTCTACTACGTTTTGTTTCATTTGGCCACTGAACCAAAAAAATCAGCTGTGCCCTGAGCTCAAGTTTATATGTTTTGAATGCTAATGGCCACAAGAAGAGTAACTCAATGCAAGAAAGTTGCATTTTCAAAATTAATGAGGTCTGCTAATTGAGTTTATCCAGGTAATAAAATCCATCTAATAAAATGTATCCATCAAATATAATTCTTCCAGTTCTATAAAAAATATATGTTTCTTTCCCTGTATATCATCTGTGCGGAGATAATGAATACCTTGTGACATTGGGGTCATAGGTCAAATCCCAGACCTTATTACAAATCTAGGGAAAATTACTTTTTCACTGACCTATAGTACGACCTAATAGTCTAGGAGGAGTTAAAGGCCAATTGTTCATTCAGCATTGCCAAATAATACATATATAAGTGTGTATATATATTTAATAACACTGATGCAATGAAAACTTACTGCTGTAGATATGGATTTACAGCATATCCACAGGGATTTCTCATGCAGATCTCAAGATGTCAAAAAACAACATAACAGCAACGCTCTGAAGTGCATGTTTGAAATGAATGATGACAGACCTTGGTGTGTGGGGTAGGGTTTTGGTGTTCCTCCGGTGATTTGCCATAGCCCCAGATAGTGCATCTTTAACAAGTGTAGATGACAAGCCTTTCTCTCACTGTTAAGGATGTGGGTTAATTCCAAGTACTTTTGTTAGCTGCAAAGAGATAAGGTGCTCAAGAGTGTCACCCCACACAGCAGTTCTACCAGTACCAAAGCTTTTCCGGGAAATGTCAGTCCTTCCTTGCTGCAGTATGTGGGGTTGAACCGTGAAACAGAGCCAGAGAGATAATCTAGAGGCTTAGAAAAGCCCTTGAAAAGGAGAATCTTGCGTGGCTCTCAAGTATAACCCCTCACTGCATGGGGAGGAAAGGATGGATGAGCCAGAACAGGACCAGAGAGCAGGACTGAGAGAGTGGCATGGCCACTGAGGACCTTGTGACATCTTGAGACTACACCTAAAAGTTTATGCCAGGCAAAGGTGCTGGCACTCAAAAGAGAGCAATTTTGATTTGAGGAGGAGTGTGCTGCCTTTTCTGTGGCTGAAGATATTGTCCAGCATCAGCTATTATCAGACCTTTCATAAGAGCCTCATGCATTCAGAATGGGGGAGAATTAAATAATCACACATGTTTTCCACATTCATTTGCTCCCTTCTTTCAAGGCTCAGCCACATTCTTAGTACACAGGTCATTCACATGTGCCTTTCTTGGCAAACTTTTCTCCCAATTGCCTTCCAGCCTGCTGCACAATAACATCTCCCATGTTTCCTTCAATGGCTGTGTTGAACAGGATCCTGTGCATTTGAGCCTGCCTTGATTTGCAGGTCTGCTGCCCTATAATGACTGACAAACAGGCCACAGATTACTTCCATTTTATGACTCGAGTTTAGGGAAATTGAGCATCCTAATTAAGCACAGATGTAAGGTTAAAGTGTAGAACAATCTGGACTGGTTTTCATTTAAGTCCCTTTCTGATTCATTCGGTTCCATAAGAGAGTCACAATTAGAAAAAAATATTTTGTCAATGTTGAAAGACATGTGATGTAGAACTGATTGGATTAAATCTGAGTTCATGTGAATTTTGGTAAATTCAATTAGGAGAGGCCCTTGCAAGTACTCTGTGGAAAACCTCCAATGGCTTTGTAAACTGTATTTGGATTTTCCAGTCCATAATGCTGCATGTGTTGACAGCACACCATCTCTGCATAATGTGTGAGCATTACAAACAAGTTTCTTCACTTTGTGTGAACCGTAAGGTCAGGCACAGAGCAAAGCTGAAAACTCTGCCTCATTTGAAGATTCCCAGACTGTGCAAAAGACCAGGTGAGCGTGGGGTAAGTGGCGGCATGAGGGAAGACTGCAGTGAATGGCTTCAAACCCTTTGTGGTAGTGCAGGAGTTGTAAGCGAGATGAGAGCATCTACTGAAGCAGAGGTGGATTTTTGTGCAATTACTTGTCTCACAGATGAGGAAAAAGGTGTTAATTTCTGGCTGCAAGGTATCTGTGCCATCATCATGACAAAGTTTTAATGCTTGATATTAAAATGTGTTAAGAAATGTTTTTTGGAGTCTGAAGATGGTGGGTCTAATCCTGCTAGTTTTTGGCAGTCATCTGTTTGCTCTTGGCTTTTATTCATAACTTTTCATGGGGCAAATATTTGTGGAAGTATCTGTGTCAATCTAGATCTCACTTTTCTTTTTCTTTTTCTTTTTCTTTTTTTTTTTTTTTTTTTTGTGTGTGAGGAGGAGTTTGACTAAGTTTTCTCCAAACCCCTTGCACCCTTCAATCTTTTTTCTTCAAGCAGAAATACCTCCCTGCTAGAGGTAATAAGACTGAAAAGATTTGCTTTTATTTTCTGACTTTTTTTCAAGATAAAATCCACCTCCCAGATTGCCCTACACTACACAGGAATGTGCATCAATTTTAATGCTGGCAACATACTTCATTGTTTTGTATTATTTTTAATAATCCTTTTTTCTGTCTGTGCTGACAAAACATGATCACCAGGACTCCTTTGGCTTGATAGCCATTGTGCACAAACCAACAGGCAAACAGGCACAGCCTTGTTTTTAAAAGCAGTTCTTTTCCATCCCTTAGAAATGTGATGTTTTGTTATTGATGCAAAATGGATTTGTCTTTTTGGAGTCTCTCTCTCTTCTCCAGTCAGGCACTGGATAGCACTGCAAATGAAAACCAAAACAAAACAATAAAACCAGCACATTAAAATGGACCCCTGCAATACAGTCAAAATAGAAAGCAAGGAAAAGGCTTGGTAAAAGAACCATGAAACTCGGCCATTTCACATCTCTCCCCATGCTGAGGGACTGTCACATGTGCCTGATGGGGGTAAAGTCCCCTTTTGCTGTGGGTTTCTAAGAAGCCTCTAGCTGTGCTAGCTTTGCCTAAGCACTTGAACTGATTTCAGAAGCTTTAGAAATATTAGTTGTTTTTGTTATTCAATTTACAGAGCTCCCTCTTTTTTTTTTCTTTTCTTTTTGTAAAATGGGGTGCATGTGTGTGTGTGTGCACGCGTGTGTGTGCGTAAAGAAGTAATTTCATACGTTTCCTAAAAACAAAGAAAGCAAAACCCTACCCCATGAAAACCCTCCAAAATGAGCAGCTGTTGTTGTGACAGAGCAGATATTTCGAGTGGAGCAGTTGTGAATGGATGGCTTCTCCATCTTGGAGAAGCAAAACTTTCAGCCATGTCCAGATCAATAGCTGAGGTTCCCAAGCAAACCAGGTCCCTTTGCAATGTTACCTCTCATCTCCTTCAGTATATGTCTTGCCTGCACCCAGAGCCTCTCAAATCAAAGCTGTTTCTCTTTTCACCTTTTTCCTTTTTTTAATTTTTTTTTTTAATTTGGTGATTCTGCCATCAGCAAAAGTTGTTTACATTGACCCTTTCACTGCAGCTCCCTTCATGCATCTACCAGTACTGACTCCCAGCACTCAAGTTTGTATGAAAACATGGCAATTCATCTTGCTGATGTATCTTATACTCTTTTATATTGACAATTCTCCATCACAGCACAATTTTGCCTTCTGGAGTAAACTTTGGGTTCCACTCAGTCACCAGGAACTTTGTCTTTTCCTTTCATCGGGACAAGATTTCTTCTGTCATTTTCAGATATTATAATGAATTTACTCCCTTTTTTATCTTCTCTGCCTGCTCTGAAATGTGCTTCCTATATTCTTAAGTACTCTATTTCTATTTCTCACAGTGCCCTTCCTCTTAAGCATTCTGATTGAAAGTCCTTGTAGGGAAGCTCAGGGAAGTTTTCTCTGGAGAATCTTAAAATAATACATGTAATCTTCTGCAATCTGGTAAAACACAAGGCAGAAGAGGAAATTACACTCATATCTTTTGTACCATTGGAATCAACATAGAGATTAATCCTTCGGATTTAGCTGGAATCCAAGCTGGCTCTTCCACTTCTCTAAGTTTTAAACATGTAATTATGTGTCTATGGAGAGAACACAGATTTTGTATGACACAATTATTATTCCCCTTGTTTGGCCGTCACAAACAATGAGACAAATTTTCTTAATACTTCTTTGGAAGGGTGCATGCAAATCCCATTAACAAATTGTGCTATGAGGAAAATCTTCTTGAAGCCTTACTGTAGTTGTTGGGAAGCCAAGATGGGTCATATTGCAAACTTGAAAGGAAAATGACTAAGCTAGTGATCTCTGTTTTGGAAAGAAAATTTTCCTTGGAGGTGGTTTGGAGGCACGTCACAGTGTTTATTTGTCTGGTATATGTGGATTATTTGGTTACATCTTACTGAACTGTGCAGTATTAAGTTAATTTTTATTGAAGGACTTTTAAAAATCCTCTGTAGCCAAACCAGTACCTACTAGTATGGTCTTAGTATGTTATTGTTAACATAGTACACAAAATGTTACCAGTTACCATTCTGTCTCTCTCTCTCTCTCTCTCTCTCTCTCTTTTTTTTTTTAATAGCACTCTGTACAATTAGCAAACACGAAGCCATCATTTGCCTCTTTTTCCCATTCAAGGAAATAGATTTTGAAGTTACTTGGGTAGAATAGCAGCCATTGTGCAGGTTCCACCAAAATCAGTTTCTGCATCAGTTGTCTGAGATTTATCATCCTAATTTTTATTGAATTGATGGATTGCAGGACATCAGCATATAACTTTAAAACTTAGCATTATACAAACACCACTGACAAGCAGAAGTCTTTTCCAATCCAAAACATTATCTGATTTTAATCTATGTTTCATTGAAATGGAGCCCCTGAAGTATAACTGTGAATCAATATGTGGGATCATATCTAAGTTAAGAACCTTTCTTTCCCCCCTGTAAGCTATTACATGTTACTATCTAAGCATCTCTGTTCCTTCCTCCACTGTATGGAATGTGATTTCTGGAAAATGTGCCTTTCAGAGATGTCAGCATCCTGTCCAGATACCTGTCCAACTGACATTACTTTTGCATGGGTATGAGGTCCACAAGCAAAATTTGTCCAGAAGGATGCGATTTCAATTTCATTTGGAAATGACAGGGTAAACAAAACAACAACTCTTGTTATCATAAACACACCAAATCTGTGCCACAGCTGACATGGCAACAGTTTTCAAGACATTCACTGTTGAATCTGTTTTTGAAAGGCTTGTTCACCCCACTCATGTGCAAAATCCAACTCCTCATCATGCATCTCCTAGCCTGTAGTGTGACTTGGTACCATTCTGCTATACTAATTGCAAACTCATTAAGAAAAAACACAAGTGTCATATTCCTCCATGCATTGCATATGTACATGGAAGGAACTAATAAAGTCCACGCTCATTACAAGCAAGAAGGGGAAACTTGAAGCTTTGTTAACACTTTTGAAAAGAGAGGGGAAAAAATCTCAACTGGATGTGTGGATCCATCTTCTTAGCAGCAGAAGACAGATTCTGCCTTATGCTTTTGCAGTCAAACAAAGAGACAGGATCAAAATCTCTCATAAAAGCGTTGTCATGGTTTGGGAGTTCCCTGTCCCCCCATGGTCCCCCCACTAGTCTGGGTAAAATCACCCAGACTAGACTCAGCCGGCTGGAAGTTAAGGACTGAAGCTGTATTTCCAGCTCAGCACAATATACAAGCAGATATATGCACTATACACAGCAATATTTACAGAAATATACAAGTTAAAGGTAATATAGAAACACAACACCCCTCCCAGAAATCAGAGACCCCAGGAGGGGCTTCCAACCACCCTTCCACCTTCTCCCCACCCCTATACCTTACCCCAAGGTTTGCCTTACGTGTAAGGTGAGAGGATCGGCCAGGGGGGATTAGAAGCAAAGTGGTTAGTAAGGTTACTTGGCAGAGAGGAGAAAAGCCAGAAGCTGCTAGACAACCTGAGACGCTGTGCCCGAGAGACTGTTATCTATGTTTTGAATTATTATTCTTATCCATCTCAGCAAGCCTATGAGTGAAGTAGACATCACCATTGTTTCCTTTTCTCAGCCTGCAATATAATTTTCTCTATTAAAATATTCCAATTAGCCTCAAACAAGCACAAGCATCTCAGATTAACTAGTTTGGAGATGTACCAACCTTGTCACTTCTAGGAAACTGGTTAGAAATCTTCCATCTAAATCAGAAATTACCTGAATGGGAATATGAAGTTGACAAACTGTTAGCAAATTATTCATGCTCACCCTTTGTTTTCTTATATTTCTCCTCCAACCTGACTCATCCCATCCTGGAATTACTAGGCATCTCTCCTCTGGACTTGCTGGAAGTTTATCTGGTCCTTTGCTTTTTGTCAAGAATTCTTGACAAATTTATGTACGATTTTGTGAGTTAATATAAAGGTAAGCATTTATTGTACAGAGAGTAAGTACTGAAAACCAATATTGGTTTATGTAAAAAACATTCTGCTGTAGATATTGTGTGCACAATCTAACAAAGCTCTTAGGAGCACATAAGAGAAACGTGAGGTCCTTCACTTTGGGGTGAATTTCATGTGTGAGACCTTCAGCTACACTGAGATCACACTATGAAAAAATCTATTGTATACATCTTGCATTGAAAATAAAAGGTGGAAATTCATTGAAATAATCATAAAACTATTTTTCCTATACTAACTACAGCTGTGGGGCATGTTTCTATGGAAACAGTTTTCCTTATGTACTTCTCTATAGCTAAAGGTCTCAAATGGACCTTCTGTCTACCCATTGCCTGTATTAACTGCAGATTCTGTACAATAATTTCTAACACAGATCAGCTGAATCTCCTGATATGTGTCAGGAAACATTATCAGGAGGCAAACACAAGTTATTGCAGGTTCCCATAAATTTATAGATAATCAGGTCCTTAGTGGCAAGTTGGCATCTTAAGTGTAAGGACTGTAGTGAAGAGTTTTGATTAGAGGTCATTGTCCTACCCAAAGCCATAACATGCAGCAATGAATTCTGCAACTTCATCATCACTGTACAAAGATTTATGTTGCTTTGATTTGAATAATTCATACTGCATTCTGCATTCTAGATATCAGATGCTAAAAACAATTTGTTCTTTGTTGAGGTAAGTAACACACCTGAAAAACTGCTGATTAAGTGAGCCATATACCTTTAATATTTTCCTAATTGCAAACCATTGCTGTAGAGATAGGAGGCATAAGTAAAGCTGATGTTCATTCAGCAGTACCTGAGAGTACAAGCTAGCTGATAGATAAAGCCACGTAGACTGTGAAACAGCTGTTACTGAAAAACACAATAAATTGCCTATCATTTTTGATATCTTCAAATTTTAAGTAGCTAGTCCATACTGTGCAAGCTCTCCTTGTATTATTCACATTCAGAGACACTTAAAAGTAAAGTATACAAATGCAATGATTTTTATATGCCTATGGACACATAGTAATCCGCGTATGGATAATGCAGAAGCGGTTAGGAGCATCGTGACTGGTATGTACAGGAATTGGTCTTCAGTAGAAGGCAAAAGGTGCATTTACATTTATTATAACAACTGAGAGGGTTTATTTTCAAACTGTGCATGTTATCATTGGCTGAGCATATGTCACAGCCAAACACATGGTTACTAGAATAAAATCGTGTTATAGCTACTCCTAATAAATTATGAACATGTCAGGCAATAACTTTTGTGTCCATGGTATTGCGCAGGAGAGTAAGACATGGAAGGGCTACTCAGCCAGCCACAGTCCAGGAGGTTCCTCCAGTGCATTGATGATAACTTCTTGATGCAAATGGTGGAGAACCCAACTAGGAGGGAAGAATTACTGGATCTTATCCTCACCAACAAGGAGAGTCTGGTTGAAGCAGTGAAGGTTGAGGGCAGCCTTGACCTTAGTGCTCACAAGATGGTGGAGTTCAAGATCTTGTCAGGTAGGAACAAGATATCAAGGCAGACTACAACCCTGGATTTCAGGAGGGCAAACTTTGGCCTTTTCAAGCAATTGCTGGGTGAAATCTCATGGACAGGGTACTAGAAGACAGAGGGGCCCATGACAGTTGCTTAACATTTAAGGATTTCTTCTTCTAAGTTTAAGATTAGTGCATCCCAGCAAGTGGGAAATCGAGAAAGGGAGAGAGGAGACCTGCATGGTTAAGTAAGGAACTGTTAAGCAACTTAAGTAGAAGAAGAGAGTCTACAAATCATGGAAGAAGGGTCTGGCCACCTGGGAGGAGTATAAGAGTGTTGTCAGAGGATGTAGGGAGGCAACTAGGAAGGCTAAGACCTCGTTGGAATTCAATCTTGCAAGGGAGGTCAAGGATAACAAAAAGGGCTTCTTCAAATACATTGCAGGAAAAGCTAACATTAAAGGCAATATTTGCCCTCTGCTGAATGTGGTGGGTGCCTTGGTGACAGACAACACAAAGAAGGTGGAGTTACTAAATGCCTTCTTTGTCTCTGTCTATACTGCTGGAGACTGTCCTCGGGAACCCCTGACACCTGAGGCACCAGAGGAAAGCATGACAAAGAAGTCTTCCTTGCTTGACGAGGACTGGGTTAAGGAGCAGTTGAGTAATTTGGACATCCATAAGTCCATGGCTTCTAATGGCATGCACCCGTGGGTGCTGAGGGAGCTGGCACAGGTCATTGCCAGATCACTCTTCGCCATCTTCAGTAAGTCATGGCAGACAGGAGAGGTGCCTGGGGACTGGAGGAGGGCAAATGTCACTCCAATCTTCAAAAAGGGTAAGAAGGAGGACCCGGGTAACTATAGACCAGTCAGCCTCACCTTTATTCCCAGAAAGGTGATGGAGCTTGGAGCTGTCCTAAGGCATATCAAGGACAAGGGGGTCATTAGGAGCAGTCAACATGGTTTTACCAAAGGTAAGTCATATTTCACCAACCTGATAGCCTTTTATGAGGACATAACTAAGTGGATTGATGATGGTAGAGCAGGGAATGTGATTTATCTTGATTTCAGTAAAGCATTTGACACTGACTCCCATGGCATCCTTCTGGCTAAACTGAGACAGTGTGGTCTGTATGATCAGGTAGTGAGGTGGATTGGGAACCGGTTAAAGGAAAGAAGTCAGAGAGTTGTGGTCAATGGGATGGAGTCTAGTTGGAGGTCCATGGGTCCCACAGGGGTCAGTACTGGGACCAGTTCTGTTCAATATATTCATCCACATGACCTGGATGAGGGCACAGAGTGCACTGTCAGCAAGTTTGCTGATGACATCAAACTGTGTGGAGTGGCTGACACACCAGAAGGCTGTGCTGCCATTCAGCCAGATTTGGACAGGCTGGAGGGCTGGGCAGGAAGAAATTGAACGAAATTCAACAAGGGCAAGTATAGAGTTTTGCACCTAGGAAAGAACAACCCCAAGTACCTGTATAGGTTGGAGACTGACCTGTTGGAAGGCAGTGAAGGGGAAAAGGATCTGGGGGTCCTAGCTGATGGGAGGTTGACCATGAGCCAGCAATGTGCTCTTGTGGCCAGGAGGACCAATGGCATTCTGGGGTGTATTAGCAGGGCTGTGGTTAGTAGGTTGAGAGAGGTTCTCCTGTCCCTCTACTCTGCCCTGGTGAGGCTGCACGCAGAGTCCTGTGTCCAGTTCTAGGCCCTCCAGTTCAAGAGGGACATAGAACTGTTGAGAGAGTCCAGCACAGAGCCACAAAGATGATTAAGGGAATGGAACATCTTTCTTATGAAGAGAGACTGAGGGAGCTGGGGGTCTTTAGCTTGGAGAAGTGGAGACTAGGAGGTGATCTCATCAAGGTTTATAAATATGTAAAGGGTGAATACCAGGAGGATGGAGCCAGGCTCTTCTCGGTGATGCCCAATGACAGGATAAGGAGCAATGGGTGGAAGCTGAGGCATAGGAAATTTCATGTAAACATGAGGAGGAATTTTTTCCCTGTGAGGGTGACAGAACACTTGAACAGGCTGCCCCGGGGTGGGTGTGGAGTCTCCCTCTCTGGAGATATTCAAAACCTGCCTGTATGCATTCCTGTGTGATCTCGTATAGGAGATCCTACTCTGGCAGTGGGGTTGAACTGGATGATCTTTTGACATCACTTCCAGCCCCTGACAGTCTTTGATCCTGCAATTCTGTGACTCGTTGTATCCTACTTTAAAGTTAAGCATGACTCTCAGAGAGCTGCTTGAGATTCTTTTGGAGTCTTGAAAGAAGGACCTTCAGAAAGTAAAAATACACTCTGCCTCTGAGACATGGTTTGAGATGGATGAGATAAATGGAACAGGACAAATTCCCTCATCAGTCCTGATGGTGTAGTCCCTTTATTCAGTGTAGATGAGGAAGATCACAGCACCACTGGTCACCTACCTTTAGATGAGTAAACTGAAGTGTTATGTATGTAGTTTTACTTCTCATTGTCCAGTATCTTCAATGTTACAGTTTAAAATGTGATTAATTGATGCATTTTACTTAAAATCAACTTCGCCTTTCATCAGTCACATTCATTGGTTTACAATTTATGCTTCAAAGAGTTCAATCAAAACAAAGACACAAGTCTAATATTTTATGTAATGATTTCCTCTTCCTTGCTCCATTCCTTGGCACAGTGTTTCTTGGACTTTTTCATGAGAGAATTTTAGAGTTTGAACTTTACATATAATGCGTAAGTGTACATCCTATGTAAGTGTGCTTGGGTTAAGCCACCTGGGCAGGTACAATGAATTCAGTTAGTGGGTGGCAGAGGGCAGTTGTCAAGGAGGAGTGCACAATGTGTTCAAGCGCAGCTTCACCAGGTTTGGGGAACATCTGAGGAGTGAGGACAACGTTCTGGTTCAATATTACATAGAAACTGCGTGTGCGGTCCACACACTCAGTCTCTGCTGCTGCCACTGAGTGTTATCAATCAGCCATTTGTTAGGAGGAAAAGTCCACACTATAAAAATGACTACAGATTTCCTGAACTCAACGGTATTATGACTGTTTATACCAGGGTGGCGTGTGCCCAGAATAACTAGGGGTTACTCTAACCATTTTGAGATCAAGTTGTGGCCTCCTGTATGTGGAGTAATTCCACTTATTCCTGTGGAATTTCATGACATCTTTTCCTGGATACTCAAAAGAGGTGTTTTGCTTGTTGAAAGCAGTTGCAAATGTGTGGAAGCTTTATAAAAACACATTCAGCACAAGGAAATGCTGCAGAGTGAATAACCAAGTGAGAGGAAACCTATAGAGGAAGAGGACCCTGAAGAAAAAGTGAGTTTTGTTGGTATAGAAAGACTTAGAGAAACAGACACATGCATGTGAAAAAACAACAAAAAACAACCAAAAAACCCCAAAACCAACAAAAAAAAATCTTCTTGCTTTGTTTATGCTTTTGAATCACTACCAGACACTTTTCAAGCACTTTATTTATATTAGCCATCAAAGGAGACCTCAAACCAATGAAACATCTCAGAATCCCACTACAGGCAGGCTTTGATTGTTTGTTTGGTTTTTTAATTAGGAGTTATTTACTGGTGAGTAATGAGTACAAAAGGTTTACAGATATATGTACTTATTCTACTGTTAGGTCTCACTTATTTCACGGTCAGGCTCAGTGGTTCAATACTCTTATCGCCAGATTGCTTCCAGGAACTTGTGTAAAAGACAATTATTAAGGACATATGGCCTAACACTAAACCATTTCCTACTCTGTTTTTTGTTGGGGTTTTTTTTGCAATTTCTTTCTTTTGTTTTTTCCCTTTTCGTTAACATACTCATACATAACCAAGCCTATTGAAGCTGTAGTTAAGCCCCATGCACCTGCTTGAGCTTACTTCCCTTCTCCCAATAGTCAAAATGAATCTCTGCTAAGGTTAAACATGAAGAAAATTAATAAGCTAGGAAAACTATATTAAAAAGGCTCTCTGGAGCTAAGCAGAGCAGTGTGAGCCAGAAACACCTCTGATTCATAGCCTTCTTTGTCCTTCACAGAAGAAAAATTTGCAGGAAAAGCTTCCAAATTTGAACATCAACATCTGTGGGTCCCTGAGCACCAAGAGCTCACTCCTAGACCTGGAGGCTCTGGTTGCCTGAACCCACACTGATGGTCTTAAATCTTCTGAGCTATTGAGCTAAGTCTCCGGGTTCCTGTTGCCTTTAACACCATTGGTTCAATAGCTGGTTACAATCCTACATTTCCCACTCCAGTGAAGAACTGCTCTGTTGAAATGGTTTGTTTCAACACTTATAAATGCTTCTTGCCACTTTTGCTTTAGCACGCACCATGGCAGAGTGCATTTAAGCTATCAGCATCTCTATCTCAACTTACCCTTTGAATTATGTAAGAGTTGCAAGGGCTGCCTATTGCAATGTTTTCTTCATTAATCAGTCTTTTAATTTTGTGGTGTACTGCTGCTAGGGGTGAAGAAATGCCTCGTTTGAGTTTGGCTTTTTTGCCAAGTAGCTATTTGCTTGCATACTTCAGTACTTTCTGTGGGATGCAAGAACCTGGATAAACTTTCCTTTAAAGCCTCTGTGCCAAATGTTGGTCTTTTTGTTCAGCTCTTCATCTATTAAGGCAATGCACTGTTGCAGCCTTGCAGCAACAATGTAGCAGAGCTCAAGCTGAGATCTGTGGGAAGGTAAGGTTATTTTATTTTACAGCAGAACTGATCTGTCTGGCCCATGCTCTCACACCCACCAACCCCCAAGCCCCAAATCCTGGGTCCATACAGCCACATAGCCCAGCCAGCGTTCCTGGACACATCAGTTCCCTGACAGGCAGACAAGAGCCACTGGGTGGTGACTCCCATTTACATTTCTTGGGATTTTAGACTGATGTCATGTACTCTGTCTTATAAGTTGTCAGTGATTACACTCTTTCATCTCTTTTTCCTTCCTATCCCATCTCTGACATCACTGAGATTTATTTTTTCTCCTTCACCTCTTTTTCTGGATATTTTGAGGCTCCAGTCCCATTGGACTCTCACCCTGGTTTTGGAACTCCTTAATTTACTAGAACTGAGAAGCTGCATGTAAATCTGTCGTGGTTCCCATGACCCGCCAACTAGGTGCTAAAAACATATATCCCTTTGACCTTTTGATGCTCCCACACTCAACCATTTCCATTCAGTCTACATTCAGACTGATTTTAATGTTTCTGTTGTGGATTTCTATACATTCAGGGTGATAGATAACTGTAGGAAAACTTGATGGTCCCCATGAGGGATTTCTACAGTTCTCTGGAGATCTATTCCCTCTTTGATCTTTTTAAGTGGAGCTCTCACAGAAATCTCCGCTCTACTGTGCTGGGAGAAGCAGACACTCAATGAACCTCCTCCAGTTCATCTTCTTGTTCCTTTCCACCCACTCTGACTGCTGAAGGCTTCTGAATGTGGGTTTGCTGCCCTATCAGGCAGGGTTGGCAAATCCATTGGCATGTTTCCATCTCTCCAGTCAGGCTGCATGTCCTTGATGACCATTTCTTCTTTCTCCACAGAAGGAGACATGAATATAGGAAGTATTTGGTGTCAGTGGAAGAGATGTGGGTTTGTCCTGGAAGGTTGTTTGCAATATTTTTTTCACTCTTCTCCACAGTCCCACTACCTTGATCATATAAAACAAATATCAGTTATTAGCACAACTGTGACTTTAGTGTAGATGTTACATTGGCAAAGAGTATGTACAACTAATTTTGTTATTAAAATGTTTACCAGTCAGCTGTTACCATGTCTGTTATCTTTCCACAGGATTCAGTTTCTCATTTCTAAGGAATTTAAAGTCACATTGCACCTTGCTTTGAGGAAAAGAAACCAGCATTATCTGTGTGTGTCATACAGCACAGTGTTAGTTTTTACATAAGATACTGCTACTGGGTGTCTTCGATCTCCTTTAATATGAGACGTTGTTGGTAATTGCATTTGGACATGGCAAGTACAGTTGCAAAGAACACAGTGTCTGAATAAACAAAAATATTCTTACAGTTTTCTGAGGTGTAACAGATCTGGCATTCTGTACTTCATGCAGAAACTCTGGGGACCCACCTCGTCTCTCTCTGCAGCCAGCAACACAGCAGAGGTAGCTCTACTAGCACAACAGGAGAATGCATCCTGGCTATGCCTACATTAGCATGTGGTCAATCCCAGCAGGAGCTGATCTCTAGAGCAAAACAGCGCTGGGAACACACCGCCCATGCAATCTTTGTTTTGAGGGGGTTACTTTGATCTGTATCTAATAATCAGATTCTGGGGAATGGACTTCCACTACTGATTAGTGTGCATTGAGTCAGCTCCTAGTGTATAACTTCCAGCGGTGGTCATCAGGTCTATGGTGGTTGTCAGACAGGCACATGCCTGAGCTGAGCCAAAAGGTTTGCGTAAACAGACAGTTGTTGCCCAGATGTGGGCTAGCTGTAGCATCTTCAGGCAGGAGAAGGGGAGAGGGATTATGACTGGACAGAGGGGAGAAACTGTGTTTAAAGACAGCCTTGTAGATTAGGGTTCTGTCTTGAACTTGGTGATCCTGAAGATCTTTTCCAAACAATGTTTCTGTGACTCTGTGATATGGGTTACAGTAGATACCTAATTTAAGCACTCATATTCTGAGGCTGATAACTATAGGCTTTCTACATGAAGATATTATCTATTAGGGGGAGATTCAGAAAAAGACTCAAAATTAGATGCTTTGGATAGATCTCTTGAGTGAGGTGAGGCAGTGAGTCTATAGACATGTCCCAAAGACAAGCGTTGAGCAGATCCACAAAGAACATCTCACTCAGGGATCTGCTACTCCAGCTTGGGATTGGTGTCAATACTGGTGGCTTTCAAATTTTACATCGCATCTGCATCACAAGTATGGTTAACCACAAGTTGTGATTTTTAGGAACATATAGAAAAAGACCTTAGTATGTCACCTAATCTAGCTAGAAATGAGATCATCTCTCTGCAACTGACCCAAACAGCTGTGCATGTCATGTAATTCCTACTGAATGTCAATATTTTTTTTCCTCCTGTACGATACACTTTGCTTAATACTTGGGTTAGGTGTAGATTGAGAAGACTATGTTACTTACAATTTTTCGAAGTGTAATTTTGATGAACTGAGAAACCATTGCTAATATTCTGCATTTATGTTTGCTTGGGAAAAAAAAAATCAAAATTTTTGGTAATAACTTTAGAAAGTCATTACTTTGTCATTCTCTATGTTGAAAATGGCTTCCAGTAGCAGATCTAAATTTGATATCTCCTATTCAACTTGGCAAGCAGCAGAACCACATGTAGTCACCTGGCTTACATCACACATTTAACTTGGGGACAGAAAAAACTGCCTGCTGTTGAGAAATGCCTATTCAACCACTCAAGCCAAAAGTCTTTCTTAAACTACAACTTTGAATTAGCAAATATACATTCTATCAAGGGGCCTGGTTTATTTTAAAATCACTTTAGAAGCAAGAGAAATTTGAAGTGCATGCAATTTGCATTTGACTTTTCATACAATTTCTCTATCATAAAAGCATGATGTACTTGAACACAAAGGATTTTAAGGCATAAGAATGTTGCCTAGTAATGCACAAACAGACCACAAAGGGAGGTTTTTTTTCTCTCTTATTCACATTATGATTCTCTGAAGGACAATATCATTTTTGTATCTCCTCCCTCAAGCAGCATGAAGTCTGTGTCCACAGAGACTAAATATTTGTCATGGGAAAGCAAGACAACAAAGAGGAAACAAAAGCTAGTTTGAAAAATCTTAGAAAGTAAGGGACAAACATGCAAGATGTATAGCAGTTGTTTATGGTAAATTATTTTTTAAATTAATTGCATCTGTGTGCTTCTGGAAAGACAATCACATGGGCTATTACATCAAAATTTAAATAAGGAAAATTATTCAGAACACTCCAATGCATTTAGCTTGCATATTTGTAAAAAGTAGGGATTAGTCAGTCCTGAGTATTTACGCATGTATTTGACTTCTCAGATGATAAATTCAGTAGTCCTTGATTCTTACTCTCTGCATGCCTGGCTGCATGGGCACACAAAGTTAAAACAAGCCTGAGCTAAGGAGCTAACTTTTTCTTTCAAGGGCTGAGGTCTATGCTCACTCCACTCATTCTGTGAGTGGGAGAAAGAGGCAATCTCTGGCAGAGGAACAGCAGTAAACAGCTGCTGCTGGTAACTTCTTAACTTCTTAAACTGTTCCAGCTAAGTCTGCCAGATTTAATCTAATTGTATCCCTCTTCTGCTGTAAGTGGGGGGAACAAATTAACAAAACTCAAAATGAAAAAACAAACAAACAAATAAAAACCCAGCCACAACAATATGTAGTTACTTAAACCTCTTGAATGCGGCCTCTAATTTGAGGTGACTCACCTTTTGGTGATATGTGGGATACGTGGAGATATGTGGGACATGACTTTTTGAAGAGCACATTACTTAACAACTTATCAGAGTTGAAGACAATAGGAACTGACAACACACCACATCTTTAAATCTGGGTATGTTGCCTTAAAGTAGGGAGAGAACAGAGACAAATAAATGAGTGGCCACTATTAAAGCCTAGGCTTTCCTCTTCACTCTGGTAAAGGATTTCAGCATCTTCATCATACAAGCATGAAGTTTACATCCTGTGCAAGTCCTGTCTTTCCATGAAAAATCCCTTTAAAAATCACAGGACCTACTTTGATGTTTAGCATTTCCATCTTAAGAGCAGTTTTTTAGGGGCCAGATCAATGTGACAAATAGAAAAGGTGAGACAGGTCAGTTTGGTGAACAGCGGTGATCATTAATTATTTTTGCTGCATAATTCAGTAAAATCTTGTTTGCTGAGGGGTAGAGACTCCACAGAGATACTGTGAAGATATTTTCCTGCATTTGGCTCATGAAAACAAGATATTGTGAGCTCTGTGGCCAAAGGCAGGGAAAAAAAAAAAGAGAGAGAGAGAGAGAGAGAGAACCTGTTGAAGTTATTATCTGCATTATGGAAAATGCCTAAGGATCCCAAGGAACAGGAAACTGCCAAGTATCAGACACAACAAAAGCAGAAGAAATGCTCTAAACTTCATAGACTGTGCAGCTAAGGCAGATAAAAGGCAGGAAGACAAAAGGCTCTCTTTAATCCCCATCTTGCCAGTGGGAAACTGAGGCAGAGAAAGGTTGCAAAGTCACTTACTCAACAGCATCCAGGAAATCCCTGGCAAAATCAGAGATTACAAATCCCAGATATTCCAGACCTTCATCATCACCAAAGCCTTTTTGTACTGAAACTCTTCTCCTTCTAGCTTTCACTGATGGTTTTTATCTACACCAAGACTTTCATGTTACTTCAGAATTGGCCTCCTGATTTCCATTTTTCTGTACAGAATTTTACATATATAACTATATATTGTGCTTCATGCCACACCTTAGATCAAAGTGTGCCTCCTTTCAAAGGGAAGCGATTGAATTTCAGGCAGATTTGGCTGACCCTTCTCCTTCCCCGGCATGACCTTCCTGAATATTTGATTAAGTCATGGGAAGGACAGTGATGGCTCAGGGATAGGCCATGATGACCTCTGCTAATGCTAACAAGTTTTACTGTCTGTGAACACAGCAAGGATTCATTAGCGCAGGGAGGATCCAAAAATATACAGGATGAAGAAAATTAGGCAAATTAAAGATGCACTCAATTTTGCCTCCTCTAAAAAGAATTCCCAGAGGAGCAGAGTCAGTTTAACTAGTTTAAAAATCTGTGGTGTCTAGAGGCAGCATACTTAACTGTTCCCTTCCTCCTTGCACTTTTGGCACCCAGCTCATTGTCCTTATTGTAGTTGCCAGAAGGATTCACACAAGTCGTTTTTTGTCCTCTGCAGCCCAATGCAGACTCTTTGCATGTTTTCCTGAGACCTTTGGCCCTCATCCCTGGATTTGTCTTCATGAGCAGGTGACCAGTCCTCACCAACCCATGGTGATGCAGCTGCAGCAAGCTGCTTTTTGGGTTACCCAAGTCTGGAAAGGCACTTAGCTTCTCCAAAGCCTCTCAGGTCACTCTAGTTCTTTAATGTGGAAAGCTCTTTAATGTGGAAAGCAGAAGCATCCCACTATAGTAATCAATTGATGCTCTCCTTGAGTGCAGTCCACATGAAGGGTTCATTGGAACCTCCCTGCAGCAGGCAGGAGAATGACTGAGATCTGATAATCTTCTAATTAATAACATGAGGTTAGTGAATAACTCATGCTTTACAAATAAGTCAGCACATGGAGGTCTCAAGACCCCAGTGTATCTAAAGGAAGCCCAAGAGAAACTAATTGACATCTGTGGGGGCTACAAGGTCTGTTGGCTAGCCTTGTAGCTCTGCACAGCTGCTCTTGTGTACCCAGAGGAGCTAAGGGGAGGCTGCAGACAGCCAATTTTTAAACAAAACCAGAAACCTCCACAGCCTCATCATTGAGTGAATATTTGCACACATGAGTGTACATTGAGAGGTGTAAACGGGAGCACATGGTGTGATTTGGGTGCACAGCAGCCTAAGTCCTCTTTATTTAGCAACATCGAGGACAGCATTTGCCTCTTTGAGGAAAAATGAATGAATAAACACTCTCCTCTCTAGTGGTGACTCACCCTCTGTCCCAAAAGGAGCAGCATTACTACATTATTAAACCTTTTCCTTCCCACAACTTTTCCTCACTCATCATTAAATGAGGACTCAGAGCAGCAAAGAGAGCTGCAGATATCAACTCTGGGCCTCCATTTCCTTGGGGTGGATATTTGGAGACTCAGCTATTTCTGAAAGCCACGTCCTTACCACCAGGCACCTGAGACCTTGTGGGCAAACCCCAGGCAAACCACTGGCAGGTTCTTGCCACAGAGGTAGTGGGAAAGTGCAGCTGAGGAAGAAAAGTAATATCCACTGGGAAAATGAACTGCAAAGTTTGGGGGAAGGAAGGGAAATATTCTACTTTGATGGTTTTGCTGCTAGCAGCCCCATTAGTGCAGCAGTCCCACTGGTGTCAGAGGGTGGCTCCATGACTTTTCAGGTGCCCCAGATACCACCTTTCACAGCATCTTCTGTGGAAGCTTCTTGGAGGGCAGCACCAGGGTCCTCTGCATCCCACATACTCTAGGTCTGATAGTTCCCTTAAGCTAGGCAAAGGCCACGAGTAACCTGCAGCCCTGACCTCTGGCCTGTACCATTGCTCTCCTCATAGTACAAGCAGAAGTAAGCTGACTTTAATCAATAATTTAAAAACTTGGAGATTTCATAAGGCAAGCACAGGGGACCTTTGAAATGGCTATAAAATACATGGCAGAGTTTCAGTTTTCCTTATGTTTCTCAGTCTAGTTGAGTCTAGTCTTCAAGCATTTCTAAATCCAGTTCATCTACAGAATGTCTGTGTGCTTGTGGGTAATTAGCTTGGAAGATTTCTTTGTTGCCTTAACCTGGCTCTGTATAATGTATTCTGGTGAAACAGAAAATTTAGTTCACTTAGAATAGGGTCATACTAGAATGAAGCTTTCAATCCTTAAATTGTCTTTGTTATTGGAGAAAATAAACCCTGCTCTTTCAAATTCTATTTACAGAGGCACAACACAAGCTCCCATCACTGTGTCATGACCTGCCATGTATGGTAGATGCTCCCCAGGGTTGTGTCTTGTCCCATCCACAGGCAATTCCCTGTGTTAAGTAATGCCATGAGTGAAGTACAGGCACTGTATAAGGGAAAACCACAACCATGGGATGTTCTGGGAGTAATGAAACACTAGGGAAATTAAGAGTCTATTAAGTATGTATCTGAGAGAGTTTTCAGTGTGCAGTTCAAGGGCTGAGCGTATCAAATGAAGTTTGTAGTATCACTTACCCAATGATTTTCCCCTGGCAGAATGTGGCTTTCTGGCTACTTCCACGCTTCATTTTATTTTGTGTGCTAAAAAGGAGACTGGTGAAGGGAAGTGAACTCAGGCAAGCTGAGGATGCCTCATGTGGGTGAATATCCCACTCACTGATGGGCGTGCTGATGTTGTTTCACTCCATAGAAAGCTGAGCATATTTGTGGGGGCTGGAAGACATGCTGTGGGACTGGTATGCCAGGGAGCACTGCTGGCTGTACTCCCCTAGTCGGCCTTCCGAGGGGCTACCCCACTAACTAGGGATTTAGGAGAATTTTCATCCTGATGCTCACAATGTGTAAAGACAGTAACCCCCTCTTTCCCAGAGAGGGCAAGAAAGAGAGAGCAGAGGAAGGAGCAGAGGACAGGCTCACACACACATACACACTCCATGTTATTCTCATCGCTTTAGAACCTCATTCAACCACGGGCTTAAAAGCACATCAGACTGCACAACTCACTTGCTTCTACCTAGAGCTACTGTTCCCAAGCTTCCCACCTCCCCAGGTCTCACCTACAATAATCCCTATCATAAGCACCTCTGCATAGCCCTCCTCTGTATAACACAGGGGTGAGCCTTGCCTGCTGCTGGTGGTAGAATGTTTCCATTGTGGCCCTGTGCAAGAGCTGTATATAATCTTTCTCTGCCAATATATGTCTCCGTGAACTGCCCTCCCCCACTCCCAAAAATAAAACGACTATTCTTTTCTGGTTTAAGTAGATTTCATGTAATAAAAAAAAAAAAAAAAAAAAAAAAAAAGTTTTACTGCTTCCAGTAATTGGTATTTAATTTGCAGGCCTTTACAACTTGCAAAGAACAGACTACTTTAGACAGGGAGCTGGTATGTGTGTACACTTTGTGGATTTTATTCCACTGGCACTTGCTTAGTTGACTGGTGTAAAATGATACAATTATGGTTTTCCAATCAGAAAGGCTGTAGATAAAGACCTGGAGAGACGTTATAAGGTCCTGGGTCCAATTTGAAACAGCAGGCAAGACAATATCATTTTAGGGGGCGCTGCCAACCCCAGACATCAAAACTTGACTCCTGTTAAGTGTTTTTTATTTTTACTATCAAAATATCAAAGGCCGTTATTTAAACCTGGAGTCTCTTAAAGTTATTTTTTTTTTCTCTCTCCTTCCCCCTCACCTCTTTTTTTTCCCTTTTAACTATCCCGATAAACGCGAGGCAAGGTAATCTGTTAAATGTTGGGCCCCTCACTCCCCACCTCGCCACGCAGGAGATGTTGCTCATCTCAGTCCTTAATCCCTTTTTGAAGTGAAATCCCGCTTCATTCCTTTCGACTGCAGTTGAGCGGGGGCTGCAGGGGCGGGAGGGGACTGGCCTGTAGTCGTCGCGGGCCGTGGAGGCCGGAGGCGACAGCCGAGCCGGGACCAGTTCAGCTGGGACCCGGTTTCACCTTTTCTAGGGGGAAGCGCCACTGCAGGACGCGCTGATTTCCCCCTCGGTGGGTCGGGGCAGAGCTAGGCGGTAGGGACTAGCTGGCACAGCTGCCCGATCCGCATCCTGGACGGTTGAGGACCGGATCTGCGAGTCGGGGGAGAGGGGGAATGGGGAGGGGGGGAGGTGGAGGAGGCTGCGCCTCTTCTGAGAACACCTGCAAACCTGCTGTCCATACAGTGCCAGCCCCTGTCCCGCTGCCCCTATGGGTCTGGCAGGGCGCGAAAGCGGCCCTGGGTGGGGCAGTGTCCCGCCCCGTTTAATATGAGAGCACCGAGGAGCTGCGGAAGCCCTTGGCCGGTGCCGTTGAGCCTCACCAGATCGCGAAGAGCGGGGGATCGACCGCGAGGCTCCTCTGAAGTCCGTGTCCGCGTCTGTGCACGCCCGCCTACGCGCATGGATCTGCCTGCGCTTGTGTGAGTGCCCATTAGGGTACCCACTGCCTGAAGAGGCCAGCACGACCGCCAAACACACCTTTCAAAACCACGCGTGTCGCTGCCACCGTGTGCTAAATGTGTGGTCACAGAGGAGTTCACTCCGCCGCGACGGGGTACATATCAACTGCGGGGTCAGCACCTCCCCTCGGTATACTTCCACGACCCTGAGAAGAGAGGGAATGGGGTCCGGCACCCATAGGGAGTCACCGCGACTCACCTCTGCCAGCGACTGTGGGCAGCGAAAGAGACAGGGGGTTCCTGGGTTGTATCTTATTCTTCTTTAAAAATATAGGTGATTCCTAGAGTTTCCGCTTGTAATAAACCCTCAAGTTAATTACTCCTTCCCTGGAGTATGAAATTATTATCTCTTAATTTAAGTTTAATGTTTCAAGAAGTTCATTCTGCTACAGGAAAAAGGAGAGAAGAGGAGATATCTGCGCCCTTAAACAAACAAACAAACAAATAAATAAATAAATAGTCTTCTGTAGGAAAGAGGTTAATATGCTCAATTATTTTCTGAAAAAAGATCATAACATCTGGAAATTGATATCAAATGGTGTACAATCCCTGAGAGACGATAAACTTCCACTGTATAATATTTCCACTAGAAATCTTAATAATCCCATAAATCTTCCCTGTGAATTGGGAAAATGTAACAGTTCATTGAAATACTCATTGGGAAATAATTGAAAAAATGTAATAGTTCACTGAAATATTCCCGGGTTTTTTTTTTTTTTTTCTTTCTTTGGTGCTGTTGCTAACTCTGTGCATGTGTGTAAATATTCCTACTTCGTTTTAAAGACATTCACGGAATATTCCCTTGAGCGCTGCATACCATAAAAGAAAAATATGCCCTTTTGACTTATTAATCATTATTACAGAGTTCAGAATTGCAGCGTCCCTCACACATTACTGGGGGAGGCAAACAATTCTCTCTGTGTGCATTTTGCTTTGCTAAAATCCGTACAAACTTTACGGATTGGAACTTTCCCCCTTCTTTTTCCAGTTTTGGTCGAGTTATCCAAGGCAACTGAAGTCAAGCGGGCTACTCGCCTGTGATGCTCTCCCACTAAATTATGATTAATTACACACAAAGGTAATTGCTTATTGTAATTCACCACGTTAATGTTTAATTTTACAGAAGTAAAAGTAGATGACGAGTTGAACCTGTCGAGTCTCCCTGTAATGAATAAACGAGTAATTAATGTGGTTGGAAAGACACAGCTTAAAAATAAAATAAAATAATTGTGATCTAGAAGACACGTTGTTTGCTTTTCCATGTGCCTCTATGTAGAAGAGAGGAGAGCATTTGTATGGTGAGTTGTTCTTTTTTGGTTTTTTTTGATTGTGGGTTTTTCGGTTTTTGTTTGGTTTGGTTTTTTTTTTTTTAATTATGGAATTAATGTATCCATTTGGTTACGTTGCTCGAAGTCGGAATAAAGACAATTAAGCCCTTAGCATTTCTGTCACACTCCATTAATTACTGTAGTCGATCCTGTCCCGACCGCTTCGTAACATATTCATCAGGTACGATAGCCGTCCAGCAGCCTCGGCTGGGGAAGCAGGCTTTTGTTAGTTTAAAATGCAGCCTTTCAAACGTTCTTTATTTTACTTTTCAGACAAGATTGTTTTCCTCTCTTTAAAAATGTTTTTCTAAAAATAAAACTCAGCGTAAATGTTTGAAGATTAGATTTGCGGGGAAACAGTTTAATTTTCACCATATGTTGCCACAGCGGCTTGTAGATTTAAAGAAGGGGGAAAAAAAATCTTCCCACTGAAGCTTAAAAAAAAATTAAATAAATGTAAAATATAAATATATAAATGTATTCTTCGCAGTGCGTTTCCCTCCTGTGGCCCATTTTACGGCTCCCAAATAAATCTTTAAGATTGTAAAGAGGGAGGAGGGAAAAAAAGAAAAAAAAAAAAAAAAGAAAAGGAAAAAAAAAATGCCCTGCTGACGGAAAAGCACGTCCTGCCATGATAATGTCCTTTATTAATATTATAGCTGTGTAGAGTGTTGGACGGATCAATCATATCCATTCACAATCAGGATTAAGAGAGCCTATTTTAATGAAAATCTATTAGTCTCTCACTTGAGACACGGATGTTGCTTAAATCAATAAACAGCATAAAAGAGAATACGACTCAGGTTTCTAAATTAAAAAAAAAAAATCCCATCTATGAAATGTGTTAAGACGTCTGTAAAATCCTGAAACCCTCGATCGATACTTATAAATATTTAATAGGGTTTTTTTTGGTGGTGTGTGTGTGTTTTTTTTTTTAAACACAAATTGAAAACCATTAACACTGCATCCATTCTTATTATTAAAACAAATTGTCCTTGGAATTATGTGCTGTGGAAATGGAGCCAGATTGAAAGGGCATCCTCTGAAATATGTTTACTCGGTTTCATGTAAACCAATAAAAATCTGCAGAAGTCTGTAGCATGAGCAGAAAGGTTTGATGTACAATGTCCATGATTACAGTCGCTGAATTAATCACGAGAGGGAGGGGGGAGGGGAGGGAAGGAAGAAGGGAGGAAGGAAGACGGAGAGAGAGGACTCAGTTATCTACTCAACAAAATCTTGCTCTTCGGGTCAGCGTTTACTAAAGTGTGGATTAAACCGATGATTTTTCTGTTTGCTTATTTGCCCCATTTCGACCAAAATAAGCTGAAGCTGAAGGGAAGGAGGAAATCAGTTTCTCCCTACGTCATACCATGAGTCAATGCACAAATGTAAACTCCTTTTATAAATATGAAATCCAATACTTTGCCTTGGAAATGTTTAAAGCTAATGTGACGCTTAAACTCATTCATAATTATTCCTCTCGTTTAACTCGGAGAAATACTGCAACGGGCAAGAGGTCCCTTTGAAAGAAGATTAAAAGGAAAAAAAACCCACAACTGCGCGTCTATTGATACCATTCTAAATAAATGCTCTTCGACGATACTGGGTTCAGGACTGTTCCCTGGAAGGGCCAGATTCTCTATTCGCAGATGTCCCCTCGCATTCCTGCCAAGCTCACTCCCGGCCTTCGCACCCCCCACCCCCTTGCTCCGCAGATCCCAGCCCGCCCCCAGGCCGCCTACTGCCCCGGCAGCGTGGAAGGGGGCGGCCTGGGGTAGTCTTTAAAGGACACTCAGCTACATAGGGCCATCGGTGGGGCAAGTGAGGAGACGAGAAAGAAAAGGGGTGTGTGTGGAATGAGCAGAACCCCCTTTTTGTCAAATTTGATGCCTAGCAGGGCAGATACCTCCTGTCTAGTGCTTCGGGGCGATGATGAGGGGATATCTGGGGGGTACAGTGCCCAGCAGGCGACCCTTGAGGTCGTGTTGCCAAGTGCTGGTTGATAGCGGGTCCTCCAAGGAACTAAGAGCACTGGGAGTCAGGGAGATCCGGGTGGTTGTTTTCGCGGCAAAGGGTTGCTTGGGGTGTTGATCTGAGCAGGGGCAGGGAAGCAACTCTGAGCAGTGCTGAGTACTTCTTAGTTTTGAGACAGGATCCTAGACGGCCGTGCCTGCAAGGAAAAGCGGTCTAGAAGGAATCTCTTTCCCACCCTTCCTCCTCCCCAGCACTTTATCAGGAGCAGCAATAAGCATAATTCCCCTTTGAACCCACAGCCAAAATTTGTAGCGGGGTCAACAGTGCCCCCCACTTTTTGCCCATCACCTTGCCCTAAGTGCCCATACGACTGTGGGCTGAGAAGGTTGCGGGGTGGATGACAGGGTCAACCGGGGGCACTACTCGGCTCTCTCCGCTCCTCGCCGCCCCATTGGGACGAGATGGGCCTGTCATCCCCGCAACGCTCCTCGCTGCACCGGGGTTCTCAGAGAGCGCCTGCGGGGCTGCCCGCTCCCCCGAACCCTCTACCGTCTGCTCTTCAGGGCTTCACGGAGTGGGTCGGGTCCTGGATCCCCGGGAAGGGTGGCGACTTGCACCGTTTCTTTTTTATTATGATTATTCCCGCCCCCCCC
>WBNM01043393.1:48921-88928 GCA_013399055.1 Ramphastos sulfuratus | reverse complement strand
CCCCCCCCTTTTTTTTTTTTTTTTACCCACACCACACCCACACCCCCTTTCCCTTTCCGGTGCTTTGTTTCGCTTTTCGCTTTGGGAGAGAGTCTGAGGCAAGTTCCCCTCGCTTCTGCAGGGCTCCCCGCCGGCGGCTTCCTCGCTGCCGTCTAGCGAGCCGCGGGTCGCTGCGCTTTTTGCGCGCCCGGTGGCTGTCCCGGGCAGAGCTGCGCCCCGCGGGCAGCGGGAGCCTAGAGGATGGGGGTAAATGGCTTTCCCATCGGACGCCTCCGTGCTGCCGGGAAGCGGGGAGGGATAAGGAGGTGGGGGGGAGACACCAGGGGTTTTTATTTATGTTTTCGGAAGTCTGAATTTGCCTCTGTCCTCGGTGGCAGAAGTCCCGGTAGCGGCAGCAAGGAATCTCCGAGAGAAGCGTGGGCTGCAAGCGTGGGGCTGGGCGCAGGGGGGAGCCGCGGAGAGGAGAGCGGGACGGAGGCGAGAGGGCGGAAAGAGGGGAATCCGGAGGACAGCTTGCAAACTCCGGCAGCTCGGGGGAGCCGAAGCGCACCGTGTCACAGCGGGGCCGGAGAACCGGAATTAGTAAATATTTATCCTTATTTACTGTTCGCTACGAGGAAGGCAGGCACGGGGAGGGATGGGATCGATGACGGTCTAGTGGATCTGAGGAAAGTTTCCTCGGCGGCGCTTGAGCTCCGGCGCAGCGCAGCAGACCCTCTCCCCTGAGGAAAGGGGTGCCGGTGTTCACACGTGGCTCTGTGACACCCTCACACCGCTCCACCAGCGTGTGAGACAACCCACCGCTAGCCCTGACACAGGAGGACTCCGTAAGAGAGACAAAAGCAGCGTGTCGCACCAGGATCTTCTCTTAGCCATCCGTTACTTCCACGTCTAGCGTTTGCCTTTATTATTTACGTGGTGCCGTGTGATATACATTAGAGCCTGGAATTTGATTGGCGTTTGCGATGACAAGACCTGTTTGTTAAGTTGTAAGGGCTTCCTCGGCTCCCTCCCTTGTTAAATGAACTCTGGAGGAAGGATGCCACCAAGACACAACAATATAATAAATGTCAGGGATATCCGCAGTGCCTAGATCAAATGATCAATTCTTGTCCCCTAGATAATCATTTTAAATTCGCACAGGGCGAGATTGATTTTTTTTTTTTTAAAAGCCCTTTATTAATTGCTTCCTCGATTATTATTTTTCTCCTCCTCCTGTGGAGGTGTTAACTCTGGTGCTGGAGGCACTTTTGGATTAATTAAAAATATTTCTAGCGTTTTAATGTTCTGGTAATTTTCAGAGCAGTTCCACGCTCCCTCGGAAAAGAAACAATGGCCCCTTGCTCCGTCAAGGAGCCTCCTTTGGTCACGATTCAGAGCAGAGGGTGGCGTGGTGATGGGGTCTGATTATCTCGAACTCGAGGCAATGAGAAGGACTTTAAAAGCCAAACGACCAGAAGACGAAATTTCTCCAAATACCATATAACCTTTCGCGTTAAAGCCCAAGGAGAGGAGGTAGCAATAAATGTCTGGAAAGTCGGCTCCGCTAAAGATCATGCGGTGGAGAAGCGCTAGAAATGCCGGCGCCGTTATCTAGAGATGAATTTCAGGCAGCTATTCAAGCACACCGAAGAACAATTATTCCTAGAGTTCCCCCAAAATAACAGCCTACCAAGAACAAGTTGGGGAAATTATTGCCAGTACTATCTCAAGTCTGGCAGGGCATGTTTCTTTAAAAAAAAAAAAAAAAAAAAAACCCAACAAAAAACCCGATATGATGATTTAAAGGTCTATTTGTCATGTACAAACTCTAATATTAAAAAAATTCTCTGCTGCACACAGCAGGATAGCTCTACGTCCAAAGAAACATTTTATATTTTAATTTTCCCCAACAGTCTTTTCAGACGGCATAATAAATAGTAAACAAGAAAATAGATCCTGCAACATTTACGCACATCTGGAGAGTCACTCTACCTATGGATAACCGTCCCCCCACCTCCCAGATAATCAACTCCTTCCAAATCCTCCGAACACACCGACACGAATTTCCGAGACACCTCTCAACTTGTTTAAGTGCAACACACGTTCGCCTTCGCGCGCCCACCCACCCGCCAAAGCAGGCAACACGTTTAAGCCAACATTTTCGGTTCGACGATTATCGTGACTATTTACTTAAGCGAAATTATCTAGCTAGCAAATCAGGTAGAATTTCCAATGATTACCACAAACGCACGTATCCACCTTTTTATTCATTACCTTTTTTTTATTGAATATTCATTTCTTTTCCTCTTGACAGCGATACATTTAATTGCAGGAGCACAATTATTTGATTAGCTAGGTCCGTTTTCACTCACAGTGTTGCCACGCACAGGATGTCCTTACAATCAATTAAGTCTTCCTCGACTTTCATTTCTGCAAACCATTTACAGAATGCAGATACCTATTTTCATGCTTTCCTCTTTCCTCCCCCCTCCCTTTTATTCCTCTCTCTTCCTCTCTCTCACCTCCTCTTTTTCGCTTTTGCCTCTTTGCCTCCCTAAATCAAGGTGCAAAGATGCCAAAGAGTGATGAAATGAAAAGAAAGCCAATTGCTGGACTGAGGTGGGGGAGATAGCTGCTAGGAGTCCGCCTGCGACTATGGAGCAGTCAGTAATTGCTGGAGACAGGGAGAGCTGGGGGTTGGGCTGAGGTAGCCATGTATAAATAGTGTGATCTCAAATTGAAAGGCATAAATAACAGCAGGAGTGATCTAACCCTATACAGCCCATCTTCTACGTGCAAAAACAGCGTGCGGAGGACGGCCACATCTCCGACTGAAAACAAGTGGATCTCTGTGGATAAGATCACCGGGCAGCCATGGAAGAACTTACGGCTTTTGTATCCAAATCTTTCGACCAGAAAAGCAAAGAGAGCAGCAGCGGCAGTGGCAGCAGCAACAAGAAGGAGACGATCACGTACAGGGAAGTTTTGGAGAGTGGGTTGGCTCGTTCTAGGGAGCTTGGAAACTCTGACTCTAGCCTGCAGGACATGACCGAGAGCAACAACCATTGCCCAGTGCATATTTTCAAGGATCACGTAGAGAGCGACAAGGACAAACTGAAAGAGTTCAGCGCAGGCAGGACGGCGGAAGGTAAGAGCGGGGCTAGGCGCCCTCTGCTTCGTGCCCCTCGCAAGCAACACCGACCCCCTCTCTGGCCGACCTTGGCGCTCCGCAGCGGGGGTAACTGGCCACCGCGGCCCCGGCCACCCCATCCCCGGCCCCGGCAAGGCTCGACCCCCGCACCCTGACTCCCTCCTCCGGTCGCCTCCCTCCCGCAGCGGCGGGGACACACGCTTAGAAGTGCATATGCCTGCACGCGTAACGTGAATATAGCCCTCAAAATGTTAAGTCTCAACTTCGGTCCTCCCACCTCCCCCCGCTAGCTCCTGTTAACATCCGAAATCGATCCGGTGCACTAGGCATTCGCTCGCCCAGGGGATGGAGGCAGAGCAGACCGTCAGGTATTTTTTTCTGTGTATTTTTATACCAGGAAACCTTGTTTGGGGAGTTTCAATGCCTTAGGAGAAGGGCCTGCTTCATGGCCGTCAGGATGCTACTGCTTCTGGGAGAAATCTGGATATGGAGAGAGCTCTCCCTGAACATTTTGCCTTGTGTCAGTTTGCCTGAGACAGAGGCTGCCGTCGGCCGGGAGAGAAGCCTGACTATGGGGGAGCTGCGAGGGCAAGGAGGAGCATTCCTGTAGAGATGGGCACTAGTCGGCCCTCCGCCTGGTCCCTCGGTCGCTCGCCTGTCCTTCTCACCTGGGCCAGGGCAGCATAGCATCCCCTCGGGGACCGGGGACCATCGGCAGAGGGGTAAAATGCCATCTCTCCTCTTAGTAGAAAGAAATTAATATTAAAAAAGATTTTTAAACCAAGCAAGCTAAAAAATGCTCTCAGAGGAAGGAGAGAATAAAAAGGGCGGGGGAATTAGAAAGTTGAGAAAGTGTCTCTAGGCAAGTTAGACAGGTGGACCTAGCTGGGGAGCTACTGGCTAGCTTGGGGTAATAAAAAACGGTTAATAGGTTGAGGAACAACAAACAGTCTTTCAGCTGTTTCCTACTGTTTGATCTTGTTTAATATAACGTTAAGTGAAAAGCAATTTAATTTACAGCCCAAACGCTTATTTAATATCCTCCTCTCTTTCACTCCCTCCCCAAACAGAAGGACGGGATATAGTATATTCGGGTATTCCTATTTATGCACAGGCCAATACTGCACAGCACTGCTGATTTTCCTGTTCTGGTTGAGAAACTGCAAAAGGAGAAGGTTCAGGAGGAATCACTGACGAAGGAGATGGTCCTTAAAAATGAAAGCAGGGCATGGTCCAAGAAAAAAAAAAATCTAAAAAAGAAAGCCAAAGTATAATACAAATGAAGGACAACCACAAAAAAAAAAAATATCCTCTACTTCTCTCCCTTTTCCCCGTGTATTGAAATTCTGACTTGTATATTTAGCTAATCTAATCTATGGAGAGGGGCTGGGGGTGGAGATGGAAGGGAGGAGTTGGAAAGAGCTGAGATGCTTGTGACAGTTTAAATTCATGCCAGGTTTCAGTCTAATTTCAACTGATTCCGGCGTGTGATTTCAGTCCCACAGATATGCTAGTTAATATTTCATACCCATCACGGACATGCTGTAGCTGCGGATCAGCAAAAGGAGACAGAGCTTTTGAACATGCTTGATTTTCCCTGGGCATTTGCTGGGTTAGCACCCTCGTCTTTTCATAGGAGTTCCCCTTACAGCAGAAATGAAGAAAAAAAGCCTTTAAATCAACCATCGAACACTCCCTTCAGGAGGCCAGACCCTTCCCAAAGTTTTATACAACGACTAATTCAGTCCGGAGTGGGAGACAGGGAGCCCGCAGGAGCGATGAACGGCCAGGGACAGTTCTCATTTTGGAAGTGAAAACGAGCACTTCGGCTTGGGTCCTCACCTCGCTTAAGCACAAATGCAGTTCAGGGCGTTTTATTATGTTCTTCTAACTTATGATTCGCAGTTAGCATTTTCATGTTGGCATGTCCCTAAGTATACATGTGAATATCTATGTGCATGCTCATGTTTTTTCTGTGTATACATACATACATACATACGTGTATATTTGGTGAGGGAAACCGGATTTAATTCAGGATCCTCTGGAGATATGGCTTACTCCGGCAGCCTCCCACCACACAGAAAGTGAAGCAGGACAAAGGAGGCAGCCAGAATAGGCTCCTAGTCCCGGGACTCCGCCGGTGCGAGGCGGCCCAGCCTGCGGGGAGACTGTGTATGGTGTCTAGAGGAGCTGGCTCAGGCTCCAGAGCTGCTCTCTGCTCCAGCATATCTCCTCTTTTCCATTGCTGGATTTAAAAAGGGCTGGTGGATTAAGCCCTCTGGAATTAAGGAAAAGGGAGTGGGGGTAGGGAGGCGGGGGAAAGAAGGAAAGAAAAATAATTTACCAAAGCAAAAGAAATCCTCTTCAGGACCAAAAAAAAAAAAAAAAAAAAAACCCAAAACAAACCAACAAAAAAAAAAACCCCAAAAAANACCAACCAAAAAAAAACCCCAAAATACCCAACAAAAAAAACCCCAAAACAAACAAAAACCCCACCCCCAAAACACCCAAACAAAAAAACCCAAAAACAAAGAAAAAAAAAAAAACAAAACAAAATACTAGGGAGAACTGTTTCCCCCTGTTGCTTCTGCAGCACCGCTCGGAACAAGAGCGCGCAGGGGCTGCTGCCAGTCGCAAGCTCACCCCAGCCCCCTTAGGCCACATAAGGACTGGGAAAGAGGGGATTGCTTCGTTCATTTGAAGGGGCTGGGGTGCACCCACGACCCTTGAGTCTGCTCCCCCACACCGGACCGTGCAGGTCCACCTCCCCAGAGGTTTCGAACTGCCAGCAGGTAGGGGTGATAAAGCTTAGGGGTGGATGGTGGTGTCAGTCTCAGGCTCATGGAAAGTTTCTCTTACGAGGGAAATATTTTCAGCGTGGCTTTCACCACAACAGTGTTGGGGAGCTTCTTGCATGACCGTTTTTACTTTAGGAGAAAACGGCTATGGAGAAATCCTCTTCCCATCATTTGGATTTATCAGGGCACTGCTAGCTTCCTTATCAGCCCTTTTCACGAACGGCCTGTGGCAGCTGATGGCACGACTTCCTCCTTATCCTGGAAAGAAAATCAAATTACATTTATATACATAATTTTGCTGATCGGGTAGCAGCCAGGCAAAGCAACGCAGCTCTCTCCCTCTGTCCCAGAGCTGGCATCAGTGTTCAGCCTGGCCAGGTGCCCCCGACCGGAGCCCGACCCACAGCCACGCTTACCCCTCTGGCCTGCAGGGGCCGGGTTGCGACACCCCCTCCCTCCTGCCGGTTGCCCCCACAGGTTGAACTGTGTTTGGGAATGAAGAGAAGGGAATGGGGACACTCCTTGTGCTGCTGAGAGAAACTTCGGAGAGGTGCGACAGGAGACTCACTGTCATTTTTCTCTTCCCCCTCACGGCAGGGATCTACGACTGCAAAGAGAAGAGGGAAGATGTGAAGTCAGAAGATGAAGATGGACAGACTAAGCTCAAACAAAGGAGAAGCAGAACCAACTTCACACTAGAGCAGCTGAATGAGCTGGAAAGACTTTTTGATGAAACACACTATCCGGATGCCTTCATGAGGGAGGAACTAAGCCAGAGGCTGGGACTGTCTGAAGCTAGGGTTCAGGTAAGAGAAAGGCTCTGTTCCTGGAAACGTCTTCATCTCCTTCATAACTTCCAATGGATCCTAGCACAGTGGCCCACTTCATCCAGAGTGGGGAGGTGAAGGCAGGGACTACACGTGTGATGGGAAAGCTGTTTGTAAATTCGCTGTACCTGTCCTGTCAAACAATAACTGCTATGGGAATATCTGCCCATGCTTTCTATTCCCTAGGAAGGTGATATAATATTTTTTTTTCCCCCTTGGGGTGTGTGTGTGTGTAGGGTAGAGATAGCACTGACAAGTCTCAGCAAGTAATTTTTATTTTATTTTTTTAAAATATTGTATTTTGCCTTGTAAATGTGCAATTAATTCTCCCTTAATCCTCACTTTCTTACTCCTCCTTTTATGGGAGAAAAAGAAAATCAAAACAGAAACCAATCGCTGTGAATAAGGCTAGACGATTTGGGTGCTGAGGGACAGGATTAGCCAGAGCCGGGGGAAAGGTGTCTACTCTGATTCGTGCAGCAAGCCTATGAATGCATGGCACCCCATCTGGTGGAGTCTGTTCCAGAGTCCCTCCCATTCCACCTCAGATACAGCTAAACACCAATTAGCCTTCGAAACCTTGAAAATAGGTCCGGGATGCTGTAGTTCTGGGGCCATCAGAGCTGTCTGTTTGGGTGGTTATACATCGATTATTTTAAAATTCGATTTTCGGTTTGATGCAGGGGGAAAACACCCCCTCCCTCCTCCCCCTTAAGCCAATTAGAGCATGCATCCCCAAAACAGCTGTTGTATACAAAACCCAACAACCTAGAAATAATTAATAAGATCAACTTGTGGCTCTCTGAGCAGGCCTAGAGAAGGTGAGACCTGAAGGAAATACTTTCTTAGGGTCTAACTCTGTGTTTGGCCTAATAGACTCAAACCAAAACTCAAGAAGAAAAGCATCAAGCTAGCCCCTCCTCTGAACAAAATGCCTTCACACCCTGGAAAGAGGCACACGTGGATATTTATGTCTGCCTATACTAGTGTGTATGTGGGTACCTATAGGCATGGTTGTAGCTGTGTGGGGATGGGTCCACGTCTCCATTCCGACTCTCACCCACAGGGGGAAGACAAGGAATACAGCCCTGAACTGCAATGGGGGGAGCGTTTGCCTTGTACCCCTCCTTAAACATGACCCACCATGGCAAGTGAGCAGGCAGGATGCTCCTCATCTAGCCTTCTCCTGAGCAAGCCACTCTCTTGCTCTGAAAAACTGCCTTCTAGAAGCAAATACTGAAATAAGTAGAGTAGCCAGGTTTTGGTGGGGTTTTTTTTGGTTGGGTTTTTTTTTTTGTTTTGTTTTGTTTTGTTTTGTTTAAGACTCTTCTCTCCCTTCAGCTCCTGCTTCTCTCAGTACAAAATAAGTTGGGCAAGGGATGGTGCTGGGCATATGCCTTAGGGAGGGCAGCTTACAGGGGATATTGCAGGGATTCAGAATGCTGCTGGCCTGCTTTCTCCTGGAAGATTGATCTAACTGCACCATATAAATTAATGAAAAGATTAAACTTTTGCTGAAGGGGACATCAACTCTTATGTCATCTTCCCAGATCTTCTTACTTGGGCTCTGTAATATCTTTCCAAGGCCTTGATGTACTGTTTCTATAAAAATAAATTACTTGTAATTGAATTCTGCACTCTTTCTTTCAAGTACTTTATTACTGAGCAGCACCTTAACAGGATGTTCATAGTTACAGGAAAATTGGTGCTTCAAGTGCTTACAGATCTTAAAACAGCACATCACAAAAGAAAAAAAAAAGTTCCAAAACAAAACAACATCACTACCTAAAAGAACCCAACATCCCCCAAAAAGCCCCCCCAAACTAAAAACAAATAAAAAAACCCAAGCCAAGCCAAACCCCAAATCCCACCTTTTTTAGGAGGAGATTATGAGAGAGAATAATAGCAATAATTAAAAAAAAAAAAAAACAAACCACGTAGTGACCTTAAAAACATAAATAAAATTTAAAATATATATGAAAGAAATACCAGGAGGGAAAGGAAGACAAATAGTTCATTAGTGGGGAAATAAGCAGAGAGCTCGGTATCTGACAATAAAGGGAAGTAAAAAAAAAGAAAAAAGGAGGAAAAGAGAAAGGTGTTGGGTTTTTTTTGTTTGTTTTTAATACTTTCAGAATTGTTCTCTAATTCCTATCTGAGCCGCTTGTCCCCTGTTGTTAAAGGGTATAGTTTCAATTTAGTGTGGAAATTTGCTGTAAATAAATTGAAGCTCCTATGGTAGCTAGTCCTTATTAACCTTTTATTTTTAGTGTTGTACTGGAAACTCATATCACCCAGCTGTCAGGGTTATAATTGAAAGTTATGAGACCATAGTGAGGAGCAGGCAGTAATTCAATTACAACAAATATCTTTGGGTTTATGGTGCAGGGCTAAATTAAATGTCATTATTCACTGTCTCTAATGGAAATCAAAAGGAAATCAGATTAGAGCATTTGTGAAAGAAATCACTGAGTGATCCTTAATGAAGAAATAACTGTCTAAAACAGTGTACTGTGCTTTACTTAGCATATTCATGACTAATTGGAATTGATCGTGAATCACACCAAGCCTGATTTATTATCGCTTAACGCAGTGGCTAATTCATCACTTTTATTCCTCATAACCTTATTTTTTCGTAGCTAAAGGGAAAGGGCACTTCGTTTTCCAGATTTAAATATAATTTCTGTTTGAAAGATGTTCTGATTTGCAAGAGAAGTTGTTTAAACGCCTCTTAAATTTCTCATGACAATTTATACTCCTTTGAGGGTGGGGAGGGCGCGTGGGGAAGACACAGGAGATTTCTTACAAAGATTTACAACCATGAAAAAAAAATTAAAATTGTCGCTACAATGCGATGATATTTTGCGTGTTCATATTTAAGAGAAATACATAAATCCCTAACAGTGCAGTTAAAAGAAGCTTTGAGTGTTAATATTCGCGTATTGAGAGCAGCTATTGTGTACTGCTGGTGCTGTGCCGGGTGTTTCAGGGCAGCGGTGCCCGGTTAGCGTGGGGAGGGTTGCTTTAACGACGGGCTAGAGAACTGGGGAAGCGGCAGCGGTCTGTACGTCGTCGCTCCGTCTGTCGGTCCATCCCCGCAGCCGCCCGCCCCCGCTCACCCTCGGCCGCCTAGGCATTAAAAACGATGCTCCGAATCAGAGAAGGCCAATTCCTACTTAGGAAAATCATTGAGGTACCCGAGGTAATTAATGCTTTTGGAAGCCTTTCTTTGCACTAATTACTCCGTTGTAAATGACCATCATTAAGGCAATTGAAGAAAGCTTGAAGGGAAAATTTGATGTAGGAAGTGCAGTTAGTATTAATTAACCGTATGATCTCTTGGCAAGTGCAACAACATCAAAGGTTGTAGGTGTTTACTTAGCTACAGGATTTTATCAGCCATGAAAGTCAATGTTTGTCCATATTCGATAGGTTTTGGTGTAAGAGTAAGTGTCCTCAACACATTTCAGTCCGTGCCTCTGACAATCCTTTAGGGAGAGCTGCTAAACCTTGGGAGGGGGAAAATAACGAAGATCTGAAATGCCCCTGGAAAGGAGGCAGGAGAGGCGCAGCGCAGCGGAAGCTGGAAGTGCTGCGCTTGTTTGAGGCGTGACGGCTGAAACTGGGGCAGGGTTGCTGGATTACAGGCATTTCTCGGATAGGGGCACAAGCCCTTCTTTACATCTCAGCCTCATGGCCTGCGAAGATGTTGCTCTTGTCTGTCCAGAAGTGGTGTTTGTGGGGTTTTTGGTGTTTGTTTGTTAAACGGTTTACCTACTCTAGTGCATCCTGCTCTCTCAGGGAGCTTGGACTAGAGGATATTTCGAGGTCACTTCCAACCCCTAACATTCTGTGATTTTGTAATTCTGTGAAATGTGCACCTTATGTGCAGGTTCAGTATCTCGCGTCTCCTCCGAGATACTTATTGTTTCCAAATCCAGGCTGGGAGAGAACAGATGGCCAGGTGGCTTAGGTGCCGGACCCCGGAAGGCTAACCTGGTCCACGCTGGCCGCCCCCGGGATGTCCGAGAAGTGACTAGAAAGGGAGACATAGTCACACCTGGCTTGTGTGTGGCCTATTTAAAAGTGTTTGTGGGAGCGCCCCCTCACTCTAAGAGGGTGGCACAAGGACCGCCGCTGCCCTCTCGGGTATACAGGGAGACGGTGGAGGCTCGGTGCAAAGCGGCCGGCTGCAGGTCTCCCCAGCTGTGAGGGTGCTGCTGATGTACCACACCAAAGAGCAAGGCCCCCTTAAACATCCCCACCGCAACACCGCAACACATGCAGGGTCTCACTCCGTCCCTCGGGCTGCTCCGGAGAAGAGACCTCAGCTAAATTGTGCGGAATCCCTCACCTCTCCTCTCCACTCCTCTCCATTCTTAGCCCCTGAGGTAATCCTCCTTTAGTAGCTGCCTAGTTNTGGTGGTTGTGATTTGTTGATTATGGCCTTTCAATGTTTTGCTTTGTGCTTTGGTGTTTAGTTTTGGGTGTGGTTTTTTGTTTGTTTGTTTGTTTTGTTTGTTTTTTGTTTTGTTTCCATTTTCTTTTTATAGGTCTGGTTCCAGAACCGGAGGGCAAAGTGCCGAAAGCAGGAAAACCAGATGCACAAAGGTGGGTGAGAGGTGCAGGACAGTGGATGGGTGGTGGCTGTGGGGCTTCTGGGCGCCCCCGCCACTCACCCGACCCTGTCTCTCTCCACAGGTGTGATCCTAGGAACTGCCAGCCATCTAGACGCCTGCAGAGTGGCCCCCTATGTGAATATGGGAGCTCTGAGGATGCCTTTCCAACAGGTAGTTAGCTCCGGTTTTATTTTCCTTTCCCCTAGCAAACTCTGACTTTGGTTTTTTTTTTTTTTTTTTTTTCTCCGGGAGGAAGCCGGACACGTTTACAAGTGCCATTTATATAGAAGTTGGCACGTATTAAAAACACACTGTAAAATTTCGTGAAAGAGCCTCCGCCCGACTGCTAGGGAGCTCAGCGCTCCTCGTGTGCGGGGAGGGGGCCGAAGCGGGGGGTCCCGAGGCCCCGGGAGACGCCGCCAGTGCTGAGTCCTTTCTGCTGCCGTGCCATGGGCTAGTATAAGACCCTAGGGCGGCCCGCAGTCGTGGCAAAGACGGCCTGGGATCCCGGGGGTGCATCGCCTTGTCGGGGCGGGGAGGGCTGGGGGGAGCCCTGACAAGCCCTCCCCCACCTGACGGGAACGCACTGTGCCTGTCCGCCCAGGGCCTTCTGGTCTCCGCCCGGCGCTGGAGAGTGCTGTGGGAGAAGTTCGAGGATCTCCCACCTCTCTCACCTGGTGGGCGAAGCCGAGAAGGGGAAAAATTATGGAGACCCTTGAACTGTCGTACTCTCCTTCCTTACCAGGCGGTTTGTCGAGGCCTGGTCCTTTCTGACGGAGCCAGCAGCCCGGGAGGTGGTGGGGCTTCTCCAGCGGTGCTGGCCAGCCGGGACCTGGGTAGTCGCGGAGCGCAGGCACCAGTGCCACTGCAGGGCCAGGTTCTTGCTCCAGGGAGGCGCAGCCTCCAGTGCGAAGGCCGCCGGGGAAAACAGGGATGAAGGAGATGAAATTCAGTCCCTCTTCCAGCCACCCCCTCGCCACCGCTTGTGACTTCTCCAGTTTCCTCCCCTATGCCCCCCCCCCCCCCTTTTTTTTTTGTCAATTAATCGGAGAATCGATTTTTCCCATCCTAAAGGGACTCTCCACCACCTTTTCCATCTCAGAGACACGTGGGGCTGACAGATTAATTGTATTGATTTTTAAAAGACATATTTGGATCAAAATAATTAAATACATAAATAAACTCTCCCCCAGTCCTCCCCAAACCTACCCGGAGCTGAAATCTCTCAGTCAACCCAACGTGTTTGTATAGGTCGAGAAAGCTCCAAAGCAAACACGAACCTGGTATATAAGGGACCAGTGGCCAAAGAGTTTTTTAGCGAGGTATAAATAAACATACCTGACAAAAAAAATTTAAAAAATAGCCATTTAGCACTTGTTGGCACCTGAGTGTTGGGCCGCATACTTTATTTATTTATTTTAAAAGTTAATGTCATTTATTTATTTATTTTTCAATACGAGGACAGTTAAGCGTGTCTCTGTGCCTCCGGTTAAGTGCGGAGCAGAGATCTGCCGGGACTTGCGCTTCTACCCCGCCCCTACATGCGGGGCTCTCCGCTGACAAGTTGCTCTTTCAGCCTCCGGGCTACTGGGAAGGGCCGAGGCTGGGCGGGGGCTGGTTCCGCGGCAGCGGAGGGTTGCGGAATATCGGTGGTGTCCACCACCGCGGGTCTGACACCGCGTCTCTGCCGCCGCCCAGGTCCAGGCGCAGCTGCAGCTGGAGGGCGTGGCCCACGCGCACCCGCACCTGCATCCGCACCTGGCGGCCCACGCGCCCTACCTGATGTTCCCGCCGCCGCCCTTCGGGCTGCCCATCGCCTCCTTGGCCGAGTCTGCTTCCGCCGCTGCCGTGGTGGCCGCCGCCGCAAAGAGCAACAGCAAGAACTCCAGCATCGCCGATCTGCGGCTGAAGGCCCGCAAGCACGCCGAGGCTCTAGGACTCTGACACGCTTCAGACCAGCTCCCCCCACACCACCGCTCCCCGGGTGCCCGTGGCAGGAGTGTGTGTGACTCGCACGGACCGCCGCTTTGATTCCCCCGCTCCTGCCGCTCCTCCTCCGGCCGTGGGGCCGTCCTGCCGCTTTATTTCTTTTTTCTTATTAATTTTTTTTTCTTAAAAAAAAATATTTTTGTTTAATTTTTAATTTTTACTTTTTTCTCCTGTCCCAAGGTCTGTGAGCGCTGGGCGGCAGCCTCTTCCCGCCGCTCTCCTCGCCCTCTCGCCCCCAGGGACTTCGCTACCAGGGGAGCCGGGTAAAGAGCGGCCTTTGCCTGCCATTGGTGCTGTGTGTCACGGTGGGGGACTTCCGCAGGGCGAGGGCGCCCGGCTCTCGCCTTGGCCGGGCACACACCCACGCACTCACCCGCGCACCCACCCGCAGCAAACAGGCACCCACAAGTCAGAGACTCCGCGGAAGATAAAGTAGGTGGGAGGAGACAGTTTACAAAAACCAACACACACACACACACACACAAAGAAAAAAAAAAAAGAAAGAAAAAAAAAAAGAAGGAAGGAAACGATCTTTAAATTATGTTAATCTGTGAACATTTGGGACACTTTGGATTTTTTGACCCTGGCAAAAGTGATTGCTCCAGCATAACGTCACCCGCTGCTGTCAGTTTTGCTACCTTGTGCATGTGTCTAGCTAAACACGTTTTGAAGATCAGAAATATATTAGAATGAAACTAAACAAAACAAATAGTAATAATAATAAATAATAAATCCTTGGGGCTGGTCTCCATTAAAGATGACATTTCTTTGTTGCCAACAGTATTATTTCACTGCCATGATTCTCTTCCATCACTGAGGAGCTGCTGCTGCAGAACTGGTTTGAATTTAAAATGTGGAATTTCAGATCTGAGGCAAGGCAGTTTTTAATTTTCTTTCCCCCTTTTATTCAAAAAAATAAATAGAAAAGGAAAAAAAAAGAGGCAGCAATAGCAAAAAACAAACAAAAAGTAGAATGTCTCAAATGGCTGCATCCTTTGACAGGAGAGAGACTAGAATTTGTTAATCATTAGCGATAACTTGAAAAATGAGAACAATAAGAAGTGCACCTGTTTTGCCAGAATCACCTGAACTCAGTGAGATGCATTGTGCCATAGAAACAGGTCAATTTTTCTAATTTTTTTTTCAAAAGGTCTTGATTTTTGAACCAAAATATTGTTTGGCTTGCTTTTTTTTTTTTTTTTTTTTTTTACAGGATGTAGAAAAAATGACTTAAACTACAAAGATGGACATATGTTTTGAAGACATAATACTGATGCAGTGTTAATTTTAGTGAAATGCAATTAAGTGCAGTAAAGTGCAATACTGTAAATACTATAGATTAAAAAGAAAAAAATTAGCCGTACTTATTCTGTTAATAACCAATTCTGCAAGAACCATAACTTAAATCCTTTATGCTCAGACTTGTGTATTGCAGCTTCTTGCCAAACTGACAGTCTGAGTCTTCTATGAATGGATAAAGTTTTATGCATCACATACAGGAAAAGGTAGATGCCATGATTTCCAGTCAAGCTCATGTGCCATATTTCTGAGAAGTAAAGCTGAAGTCTGTATGATACTTTCACAATCATTTTAAGTAAAGTAAAAAACAACAAAAAAGCATCACACAGAAGTGTTTTGTAAGTGGTGGACAAGTCCAATATTTGGGCATTTGAAGTTTTGCCTGTGATTTAGACACCAAATCTTAAGTTAACACTTAAGGAAAGTAACTAACATAAATTCCGAAAGGATGGGAAGTAAGGAAATTGTTGAAATTGCATTACCAAAGTGTCTGGGCTTACTGACTCCCCTCCCTTTTACTTTTTATGCTATCTTCTATTCTTCTTAATTTTTTGATTAAAAAAAAAGTGGTGGGGAGGAGAGAAGGTACAAATATTGATCTTGTCTGCATCTAACAAGAAAGGTATTTGTTGCCTTTGTTTCCAAGACCCGTGTTGTGGGAAGGTTACCTTCTCAGTAGTACCACTGTTAAGTCTGCTTTTTATGTCTCATTTAGCAATCCATTGCTAGTTTTGGTTTTTGCTTGTATTTATCAAATCCAGATATTACTGTAGGACAAAAATCCATGATGTAGATAAATTTTAGACATTCATCTTCTTTTTTTGTTTCTCCTTTAACTTTTTGATATTTTCTATCAAGCAAAATTTCTGGAAGGTCTAAGTTGTGCCCTTTCCCTTCTATTTATTATGTGAGAAATAGTTATATTTTGGATTTGCTAGAGCTGATAAATGTTACCTGCCTTTTCTACCTCTCTGTGAAAGCCCAGTATCTTTTTAGAGCAAGGCCAAAATATTAAGATAGTGTTACTTGTTGCTGACAAATACAGAGAAAACCTCAGTCAGTTAACCATTTCATATTTAAACAAAACATTACCTGAAAAATAAAATCTTATTCATTATGTATGAATTCTGGCTAAAATGAGAAATACCTGGAGTGCTTTCAACACTTCTAACATGCATATTTGGAAAATAATAAATGTTACTACAGAGACGCTTCAGGCTGTAGAAGGTAACCTGTTGTACTGCATACCCACAGTCATGGAAGGAGAATTTGATGCACTGTTAAAGGCCCTTCGGCACAGAGCTTTCGATTGAGTGAGGACTGCTTGTTATCTGTACTTGTGATCTAATTATTACCCTTTCAAATCCTCTTTCGAGAGTTTAACAGAGGTTTATGTGATTTTTTTTTCAACCCTGTGCTGGACTTCTGCAAAGGAGTTATTTTCACCCTTGAACAATTCCATAGAATGAGCTAAGTCAAAGCTGTAGGTTTGGAATCTGAATTTTCTCACATACTTTCTAAGTGAGGCTGATCATATAATGTCAGAGGATGCATGTAGAGTATGCATCCATCTCAGACTGGAAGGAATAACTTTTCTGCATTTGCTGTTTTACTAGGTATAAACACAGCAAAAACACTTGCAAATTTTTCTCAGAAGTGTCACTACACATGGCTTCTTTATTCTGTTAAAAAAATAGTGGTAATATGAATGCAGTTCCCTTCTAACAAGAAACAAAACTGGTAATGTAGCACACACTTTTCCAGAATAAAAAAAAAAATCTTGATTTTTTTTCTGATTGCTTTTGATGGATGTCTCAAGGACAGTCTTGCCCTCTACCACAGAAGGGAAAAAGGTGGCAGCATTTATCAGCTTAGCCTATTTTGAAGGAGGTACCATGTGTCAGCCTGGGGAAAGGGGCAGGTGTTGCTGTGAACCTACCAAGGTGCTTCATGCTGCTCTTGCTTTTCATTTAGCATGAAAGGAAATGGAAAGGTGCACCGTGAAAGGGTTATAGCTGAAATCTGTTCTTGCTTTGCTTATTTCTTGAATGGACCAATTGCATCAGTGGTGGTATAAAAACTTTGTCTTCGTTTGGGTTATGTATGCAGGTGGCCTCCTCTTCTTGCCATCCTTACACTGTTGAGAAGAAACAAGCGGTCCTGTTTGTGTTACCATGTACTGGACTGTATTTTTCCCTATGTGTAAGTCACCATGGCTGCATTCACTGAGTGGAGCTCCAGTGATCCATACAAGTTGAGAATCTGGACCAAAACATTTACTCCATCCCTGTTAAATTTCTTTTGCTTTAATTAATTTGACAGTCAAGATTCTGAGGTGATTATCAAAGTTTAAAAGTATTGTAATTGTTTTAGATTCTCAGGCACAGCAAGACTCTTTTATCATCCACCATCGTCCAGCCTGATCTTTGTGTAATCTTTCATTTGAGAAGTGTGAGATTTCCAGAATCATCTGAACAGCAGGTGCTGGGCAGAATTCCTGTAGAAGAGTCCTTAATTTAGTGTATGTGGACTGCTAAAGAATCTTCCTCAAAAGTTTGGTCTGATATTTGAAAAATAACTTGAATAAATGCCAAATGTTGTTTATAAATAGGTCTATTAAAAAAGGCTTTATGCTTTACTTTGCCCCCTTTATAATAGAAAAAATAACATCCGATTAAAAAAAAAAATAGTTGTCAAATAAGCTTAAGTACTTCATCCATTTATATCAAAATAGCAAGCTGACTCCATGGTTCATTTTTATTGACTTGGAGATGTGTGAAAAAATGATATTGGAAGTTTATTTTGTTTAGTAGGGTCATATAGATATAGTGAAATTTTGGTTAATATCATAATACTTAGCATTTATATAACATTTATTTGCAAAGCACTATATAAATGTTTATTATTTAATCCTCACCCATTATGAAGTAGGTAAGAATTGTTATCCCCCTTTTTGTAGAAATTAAGGCATATAAATCAAGGGCCAGGTTCCATCAGCCATTGTCAGCACTGAGTATTACTACTTTTGTTTTTGTGATGTAGCTGTATCCTCCATGTGATCACCTGATATGAACTTCGTGGTGCTAGGCACCTTTCAAAACTGTAAGTAGCAGAGGCCCTGATCCCAGGAATTTAAACTCTGTCCCTATCTTCAGGAAGTCTTAAAGGGAACACTGAGCATGATTCAAAGTGGCAGAATGTGTCTGTGAGTTATTTCTACAGAACATGAAATCACTGCTCAATACACTGACCCTGTAAGTCAGTGGGAATTTGGTTAACGACTTGGTGGGGCTGAACTGCAGCAGTTGTTAAGACTAGAACCAAAAATTCAAATTCCTAACAGGATGCATCAATTTCTAGAAAACTTTGATTTCCAACTTCCCCTACTATAAATTTTTCACACAGACCAAGAGTGTCAATTCCTTGCACACTTTATCTGCTATGTCTCTTCGTCCTATATTTGCCTATAAACCAATAATAGGTCAGGAATTTGAATTGACATAACATTGGCAGAATGTTGACAACTCAAATTCAATAGAAATTCAGATCCCTAAGGCAAACCAAGGTTATGATGTTAAGGGTTTTTTTTTGTGACAAAAACACATGTTTTCTGCTCTTTTAAATGTGCTACGCAAAAATAAACTTCTTGTTTATTTATTTTTTTTTTAAAGTATAATTTTAGTTTTTTGGAGACATTATTACTTTGGAGATGGCAGGTTTTTTTGCCCTTCAGTTTGAGGAAAGTTTTCAAAGTATAGGAAAAATGGTTTACACATATTTCTTAGAAATGTGTTTATTTTTATAATATCTAATAGCTAATGTCCCAGGTGGTGTCCTTGTAACTGCTAATTATACTTCACTCTACAAAGTGCGCACAACCAATATGTTTGGAAATTTTTTGTGTTCCTGATTAAAAAGGATGGTGAAACTGTCCCACTCCTCATCTATAAGCAGCCTACTGACCCTGTTATGTTTTCTTTCCATGATGTGTCAGAATTCCCATGGTTAGCAAGATTCCAAACAGCTGTGGCTTACATGGCATGAGGTTCTTATTAGGTGGCTTGAAAATCTCTACCGGTTGCAGTAAGGTGTGGTAGGGCTGTAGAAGACCTGGTATTGTTTGAAAACTGAAGAAAAATAAAAAGAAAACCAGTGTGCTGTAGCAGAGTGTGATCTCCTCTCCTTAAGAGAAGAACAAAGCCTTCTGCTTTATGACTCACGATTTTTGTAAAATTTCATCTCTAAGTCACGTCTTTAAAAGATGCAACATCAGTCCCATCAGTGTAACCCAGCGGCTAATATTACATTGTTTATATATTAGGTGGCCTATCCAACCAGATCAATAGAAGGTTTTGCTTTGCTGTCTGAGGCATTCTTCAAAAGGGGTGTGATACTAGATATCCCCCCCAATTTTGTTTTTCTGTTAGACAGAGTTAATGCTAAAAATTGGTGCCTAATCAGTAAATCAGCCTAGAAACTTGCTGATTTCCAAGAAATAATTGAAACGCCATGCAGTTCATACACCTTATATTGAAAATGGATATTTAACTAAAATCAGTTGAAGAATGTAGAAAATAGCAGATTCTTGAAGCTGAAGATATTTATTGAAAGGCAATACTTTCACTAATCTAGGCTTATGGTGTGTATTAATTACATCAAAGACAGGCAAATATCTCTGTTTCTTTGTATTAATGTATATGGATGTTTTATTTATTTTTTTCTTGTTTGAAAATTTCTAGATGTGTATTATTTTAATTATGTTGAGTGTAAATTTGACAATGCCTTGCATTTATTTTTATATTTTTTAAACCTGTTGCTTCTGCAAAACTATAAGCAGCCAGTATGATTTGCAGTACCATTGCATATCTTGGTTATGTACACAGTGTGTCTGAGTTTACAGACATTTCAGGGATGAAAACAAAACAAAAAATCTCCAACACCAACTCGTCTTAAAAGTTTCTACCCCTTCGTTATTGTGGAAGAGAAAAAACAAATAAACAACTTTTTTTTTTTAGGTTTTGGTTATGCCAGCATGCTCCTACATGAATTCACCAGACATATTGAGTTCCAGTTTCAGTGTATTATGTTGAATCACGTTATATGAATGTACATCTTGTAAAAGTGAGATATGAATAAACTTATAAATATTTGTAATCATGTGTTAATGGATATCCAAAATAACTACTACCAAAGGGACTGTAAATAGTAATGCATTTCCCCCTGTTAAAGCAGAGATTTCTCTTCTGTATTTAATGCTTTTTATTTTTTTTTAAAAAAAACATCTTATTCACTTTCTCTTTGCAAGGAATGAATACAGCTCATCTTTCTCTGTAGCCATTCCATTCTCATAGGCTTCTGTGTACACTTTACGGAGCAACTTACAGCTTAGTGGTGGCTAATCAGAAGTTACTTTTTCATCCCATCTGCTACTATAATATTTGCTGTTTCATATCCTATTTGTTTTTGAAAGATTTGTAATTTTCCCTTATCATCAAGAGGACTCTACTTGATAGCTCCCATCTGTTGTTCGTTCAAGTCAATAGGAGGGGCACTAGATCAGACTCTTATTCTTCAGGTGATTAAGTATTTTTTGTCATGTCTCTGCTTGTTGGTATGGTAGATGTAAATTTCTCCTATAGTTTTATTCTCTCTAGTTGTAGTCCAGCATTTTCATACTGAAAAGAATACTCAAGGCTTCCTCTTGTTCCTGTGCACTGTGTTGTTTCATTTGTAGCACCGAAGCAAACTGGGTTCATGGAAATCTTTCTGTTTGGTTACAGCCTGTGGAACAGGTTCTAAACTTCAGAACTAGTCACAAGAGTTAGGTTAGACTTGTTTGAGATCCAGTTTGTCTGACACATACATTTAAACTTCATCAGCCTTTCAAAATGGGTAGTTTCATGCTCCAAGCCCTTATCCCAAGACCTCACTGCATGCCTTTGTTCTTTCTTGTCTGCAGCTGACTGTATAAGCCGAAGCCAGAACCTGTATATAGCTTCTCTAAACTTGTATTTTCTGCAAGTGTTTACGTCTGCTTGAGCTCTGACCTGGAACGTAACTGGAAAGGAGTTGGTACAATATTCCTACATCACAATTACTGTTTCTCGCTACGCCAAAACCACAAACTGACATCCTGTTTTTCCTGTCATTAATTATGTAAGAGACAGGCTATTATGAGAAAATTAATCCATCCTTTCTGTCTCTGAAAGATATGTGGGCAGTGAATGGTTGTCAGTAGCAAGTACTGTAAGAGCAATCAGGAAAAATATAAAGTGATAAGAGTGTGTGCTGAAAGATTAGCTTCACCAGAAGACCATCTAGTAGCAATCTATAAATAAATATGTTTTAACACTCTTATTTTTGTCTATTCATATTCAGTTCAGATGTTGAAAAGAGAGATAAGTTTTCTGGCAATTTGGTTTTTAGGAGGAGATTATTTTCCTCTTCATTTTTGTTAATTAGCATTTTTTTTTCCTAGTAGCTAGTCCTATTGCTTTCTGAAATAATTTATGGTTCTGAGAAAGGCTTCCTCTCTTTTCTCTTTGGGTGCATTTTTCTTCTTCTTTGCATGAAAATCTAGTTTTAATTTAAAAAATACTTTGACCCTATTGCCATCAGCATTTTTGGCTACTGTCTCTAATTCTCTCTGTAGGATCTGAATTGAATTGGATAAGAATAAACACTGTAACAATTTCCTTATGAATTGTCAGTAAAATCTTCCTTTCTTTCTTGAGTAGCTTCTCTCTTAGATTATTATTTTTTGAGCTGCAAACATCCAAAAATAAAATTACTAGGAGCTACACAGGGAACAGGACTGAATATCTGCTGGCGTGAATACCTGTGAACAATGGAAATTTAACCAGTATGTGTGGTTCAGTCCTGTATTTCCTGCATTTCCAAAAGTCCAGTTAAATTTTGCAGGAGCAACCACAGAAAGACAGATCTGTACTCAAAGACCACATGACTGGAGATTGGACAACAGAAAAGGAAATGTATGTAATTTCATTTCCCTGAATCAAACACTTGAAGTTCATAACCAATATGATTAAAGATAATGATCTTAGTCTTACATTTAATTGCTGATTTATAATTGCTACCAAGAGGCTATAAAAATAGAGAGTCAGAAAGCTGAATCCAAAGAAGAGTCTTAATGCCTCGATCTACAGTTAGACTTCAGAGGAATTTAAGCACTTAGTTCCAAAACCTTAACACAGGACTTTTGGCTGCTTCTCAAACTCTATCAAAGCCTGAGGGCTGCAGTTCCTCCAGACATTAAATTTCTCCATGAGCTTCATGTTCTACTTCTGTGCATATCTGGCACCTGATAGATCTTTGTGGCTGGGAGGTTTGCTTCTTTTTTGGCCTGACTGAGTTACAGAAACCAGATACCTCTTCAATCTTGATTAACTTCAGATATTTACAGTTCAGATGTCTACATCAGAATTTGTCAGTAGAGGCAATTAGACACTTTTAGAGTATAGACCTCTGGTGAGTATATTAAGGTGTGCCTTAGAAGCAAACTAACTCAGATGTAATAATCTTTGTAGACATCTCTCTTTTGACAGTCATGTCCAACTCTGTGGCAAGTATCTTCCACATGTTCCCTTCATGTGTCTTCCACTGGAAAAATGACATCAGTTCCACCACATTATTTTCTTCAGACAAGGAGATTTCCTTTTACACAATGACTCAGTGAGTAGTAGATACATACAGGACTCTGCAGGCTAGATTTTTCTGACTTTGTGATGCCTGAATAGATGGGGTATTTGAAAAGGTCCCAGAGACCAAGCAACATGACTCTAGAAACATGCTAGAGTCTCTTGAGAAGAGTTAATGTAGATGATATCACCTTGACAGTACAGCAGACAAACAACCTTTGTGTTATAATTACTGTTCTAACTGGTTTCCCTACTGAGTTTTCTGATTTTATAGTTGATTAAAGTACAAATTGTTTTTCTACAAATTCTTGTGAAAAAGAATCATATTATTGTTTTCCCTAGGTGACCCTCAACACAGTAATTTTTGATCATTTCCTAAATATATCAGCTTTGCATGGCGAAGTTCCTAGATTTCGTGAAGTTTCCAATTTTCACTCTTCCTGCAAAATACCTCTTGAAGTTGCAAAACCCCCCACAAATCAAAACAAAATGAAGAGCAAAAAAAAAACAAAAACAAAAACAAAACAAAGCAAAACACAAAACCAAACCCCCAAAAACCAGCCTCTTAAGAGAAGGGATATAGATGTACATATGCACATTAATATGCAAATCTCTCAAAACCTGACAGAGTTTAACTTGCTACTTGCATAGCTTTAGGGTGTTTGATGAAGCTACCTCACATAATTCCATCTCATGTTATCATATACATTCTTACCAAATGACTTCTGTCTCTGCTGCTGTGTGAGGTAAACTGTTCAAGGAGTGAATTTGGTCTGTGAAGAGAATGATGTCATTTTCTGGGAGTATTCCTCACTTGTGTGAGATACTGGTAGGCATCTGCATGTAGGCATTGAGAGAAATCATGGCAAAAAGTGTAAATTTGTCTTCATCATTAGCATAGTTAATTGTCATGTAGGAGAAGTAGATCTAGGCTGCTACAGACTTTCAAGCTGATACATTGAAGGTAGTTAGACATTTCCAGGATATTGCTGAACATGTGCTTTCTGTTTTCTGGGGGTTAAAGTCAAGAGACCACGAGTCCAATGTATAGAAATGCTCAGTGTTGACTGTCACAAGTTTAATTAACACAAGCTATGTAGGTTTGGGACTTTGTAGAGGCAGATAGCATTATGTAGCAGTGTATATTAATGCAATATACCATTGACTTATTGTCTTACGTTAGGCAGGTCATTGAGTCTTTCTGCTTCAGTCTATAAAATGGGTTTAGTGATACTCTCCTAATGTGTAGATAGGAATGACACTTTCCTAGTGTGTACGTAGAGGGATTGTGACCATAAATTCATTAATCTTTATAGGACACTGATACACTAGATTTGCAAGCATCAACACAAAACCCACGAGGCAACAAGTAAGTCTGTATTCAATGCAATGTTCAGAGGATGTGCAGTAAATAAAGCATGAGGGAGAGAGAAATATTGAGCAGCTGTTGTATTCACTGAACACTGTGCACTGAATAAAGCTGGGATCCTGTGAAAAAAAAGACTTACCATATAATTAAAGAATGTATCATAATGTGCACACACATGGGAATATAATTTGATTGCACAGTCAATGCCCTGTAACAGTAGTTCCTCACTTTTGTGTGTTAATGAATTGAAGAAAGCTTTCCCCCCCCAACTTTAAGATCCTTCAGCATTTACATGTGTAATTGTCTATAGTTATACTTTTTCAAATTAAAAATAAAAAGACAGATTGCATACACTACAAAACCATTAGACCTGGGATGCTAGAGTCTCCACTGAAGCCTGGAGATGACCTGATCCAGAAAACAGCCTATACTCACAGGAAGAGAAAGATGGATGTGATGTCTTAATCTAGCCTCTGATTTGGTCAAATAAGCTATACAAAGGGATGTAAAACTCACTGACACCAAATGTACTGATTCATGTTATGAGAATTGGAGCCCTCTGATATGACAGATGGTTGGAGGAAAAGGGCTTAGAGCCTTTTCTGATCACAGATCAATAAGAGGCAGGTTCTTAGATCATGTAACCTTTCAGTGCAGTGCGTGTCTCTGCTTAACAGTAAAAGATAAGAAAGACTCACAGATATTAACTGAGACTGTGCATTCATCCTAGGCCAAATGATATTTTGACTTTGCAAAACCAGTCCCAGTCTCCTTTTGCTTTCATCTCACCCAGATGCATTTCAGTGTGTCCCATCATTAACTGTGATCTGGTGCTGGTCCTGATAGATATGTAATTGTTCAGAATGTAGAAAGCTCTAGGCTGCAAGAAGGAGTTAAGCTAGCTTAAAGCAAGTAGAACAGCTATGAAATGCAGAAGCTGGCCAAATATGAAGCAATTTCATTAGGAGATGCACAAGCTCTAACCTAGCATTAGAGGGTGAGATGAATTAATGTTTTATCACTGGCTGATAAATGAGGTCTTTCTTCAACGGCTAATTTAATCTAGTTTATACCATGTTTGCCAAGGAATACAAGCATATATATGGATACTTGTGGATGACTTTTCTGTGCATCTGAACCTTGAGACTATTGATCATGACAAAAAGTTTGTGGGAGGTGCCAACCATTATTAATGTAGAGAGATTGTTACTGCTTCTCTTGTGAGTTGCTAACTTTGCTATAAATGGAAAGCTGTAGTGTTCGTAAAATACAGAACCATGTATCATTGTGGTAGAATTAGAACAGTCTGATTTTTTTGGCAATGTTTATTTCTGGGCTTCATATACTTCTTTAATGTTTGAGACTGCACTTTTACAGGGGCACATAGCTTGTGTTGTATGGTGACGGGCAGGGGGTTGTTTGCTGGTATAAATAGATGTCTGTGGTTTTGGAAAATCCAGCTTAGAGTTGTAATGGGTGGCAGGGCTTGGTCTAGGGTGTTGTACTCTTGGGAACCTTTCTGCTTATTGTAAAGGCACATAGTTCAGTGCCTTGGAATTGTTTGTTCCTTCAAGCTTGTTGGTAAGAAATTGGGTACAGAGTTCAGTTTGGAAATCAAGCATGTCCAAGTCTTGAGTGGTGTCTAATAAGTTTTCTTTGAGAAGGATTCAGCATTCTATTCATGGATAAGCTAAAGAAAGAGACGCCGTTGAGTTTGAATCACTTATCTCCTTAAAATGTTCAAATTCTAGTTCTTTATCAGAACTATATGCATGCCAAGAACTGAGAAAATTAAGTTCTCAGATCTGTTACTATAAACATCTTTTTCTGGGCCTCATTCACTTTACTTTGGATCCTATGACTTTTGCTGTTGCATTCTGCATAGCATTTCTTGAAAAGTGATAGTTTATCTCAGATCGTTTTAGTTGCTTTAATTCATCTACTCTCTTAATTACTCAATGTTCCCTTATTCCTTTTATTTGGACACTTGTTACACATTCAGTCTTGCTTGGTAACTGTAATCTACAGTATTTCTATAAATAGGTTAAAATCAGATTGCTTAGATTTTCATAATTTTCTGAAAAAAAATAGTGATAGAGGTGTCACACTGTCAGACCTACATTGAGTTTTGAAAGAGTAATAGTCATACTGTTATCATGCACAGCCAGGTCACAATCTAGACTAATGTTAGCATTTCACCGGAGTGGTAATCTGTGAAGTTTATAGGGTCTAGCAAGTTACATCTTCTTGATCCAAAGTGTCTTTATGTTTACATGAAGGAAGTGTAATGCTAGCAAGGATCTGTAAACTATCATAGAATGACACATTTTTCTATTGCAAATAGAGTTACATCTTCTGTTGACTTAGATGTTAGAATATCTTGCTAGTATCCACTACCCTGTGCTACCCAGTGACTTCTTGTTTGTTTTCTGGTGATATTGAACAAATTAGTTTCAATATTTAAACCTTGAGTGGTTCCAGACTTATCTACAAAAAGGATCACACTTCTATTGGTCGGTAAAGAACCATTACTCTGAAAACCCTCCAGTGTATAAAGGAGCCTACTGTCAAGATAACCTTTTTGGGACCTATGTTGTGAAGTGGTTCCAAATAGTTCCAATGCTTTATTCCTTAAAGTATGCTGCAAGGCACATCTACCTACCTAGGCTCTTGTGGATTGGTATGAGCTGCTTTTAGTCTGCATTGATTATGCTTTAATTAAAAATTATTTTTAAATTAAAACAAAACAAAACCCCACCCCCAATATTTAGAGTATCTACATATCTTTTACAACACCATGAGGGCTGCTCGCATACTTCAGTGTGGTTCTGCTGAAGATGCAGGACAATTGCTTATAATTGTGCTCCTTGCACGTGTTTCAGATTTGAGTTATAAGTGTCTGTTGATATCTTTGTCTGTCTCCCTGACCATAGTTAGAAGTGGACCTGGATGAAACTTATATAATAGTTTGTTGGCTCAGTTTTATGTCCGTTTGTGGATTCTTTTCTAGAGTGTAATTTTATTTGGACTTTACTCACCTGCTTTGCACATGTAATAGTTGACAGAGAAGCAACTTTTGGAATATTAGTTTCCTCCCTACTGCCAGAAGTATGGCACATTTTCTTTAAAGCAGTGTGCATTTTTCAGGACAGCTGCATGAGACTACTTTATCACGTACATAACAAGACTGACTCCCAAAGACAGTCTCCTAAATGCCTTGAACTCAGTTTTGGAAATTGTATATGTGACATCTGAAGATTACATAGATTCTGTGTTGCAGGAGGGCAAGGCTAAAAAGGACTTCCCAATTAATCAAATAAAATTACCTCATATTCTACCTAGTCATGGAGTAGAAGGTTTTTATCCAAGCCTTCGGAGACCAAAGGGCTAGAACACAAGAGGTACATAAAGCACATTCTGGGGAACTTGCTTTTTAATGTAAAACTTCCCCTGGTGCCCCTTCTTGTTAGTGAAACCCCTCCCTCTCCTGTTTTATACATTGGCAGAAGCCTCAGGAAGGTCGCTCCTGTAAAGATTGTGTATGAACATATGCCATGTTCTGTTTGCAAGCTCTAAGAATTACCATCTTCATGTCACTTAAATGTCTACATTTTGAGGTAAGGTGGGTTTTTATCTTTAGTAAGATTGTTATTTAAATGGATTGTTGTACCGACATTACACGTAATTGAAAAAGATGGCATTGTTTAGATTTTTTGTATGTGGACATAGGAATGAGAAAGAAGTAATGTTTATTTCAGAAACTAACTGTAGCTATGGCAATAGATGTATGCTGTATTTCATCTGGGAAACATAACTAGCCATGTTAGAAAAGAAAAAATTTATTTTAATAATGACTTTTAAATAATTCGTTACATGGATTTTACAAGTCAATATGTACTGATACAGTTGAACTAATGAGCATTAAGTTAATTTTGATGCTCAGCAGTGATTATTCCTGCAATTAAATACTCCTCTCAGGTTGTGGTTAAAAAACTACCTGAGAAATAGATCCCAGAGAGCTATTAACAAAACGAAGTTTGATATTTCTTGAGTGGAAATAGGATGCAAACTTCTTATAGCTGTCCTTGTTACCATTTTATATCCGTGGTGTCTCTAGCAGGATAACAAAGATAACAAAGATAACTATATGCCCACAGGCAGAATGGATTATAACTGAATGTTTATTTAACTAGTACTTAACTGCTTACCTAATTTGTAAACATTTGTGTTAGGGGTATGTGGCTCCTACAGGCACATTAATGGAGTTTCTAATTTAGATTGCTTCTTGTTAATAGAATCATAGAATGGTAAGGTTGGAAGGGACCTCTCAAGGNTTTCCTCAGGACTGCTCTCCAGCCATTCCCCACCCAGCCTGGATTTGTGCTTGGGATTGTGTCTACCCAGGTGCAGGACCTTACGCTTGGCCTTGTTGAATTTCATGAGGTTGGCCTGGGCCAAATAATTCAAAATAGTGCTATCATTCCAAAGCCTTAGGTGCTGTCCCTGACTGCTGCTTTGCTTCTGTCATATCTAACTGAAGCCTTTACCCTCTTGCAATATCAACTGCCTCTGAGACTGCACTAAGAAACATGAGAAAGCACTTTATGTCTTTGTTTATAACAGTTATAGAGAGCCCATGCTAATGAGCTCAGTAGTGACCAATGGTTATAGAAGTTTTCAAGCAAGAAGATGTTGAAAGAGGCTAAATAGCAGAAACAAGAAAGAAAGTCTTTGAGCACCAAATCAGATCACTACCATTTAAACCTGACACCAGCAGCCTGGAATTTTCAGGGGAAATTTATACCCATCCAGAAGATCAGTGTAGGATGTATGCACCAATGTACTTTTAAAAACATTATTTTAATAGCTGTTGATTTTCAAATTAGCTATTAGAGAGAACTAGGAATTAAAAGGATGTACAGGTTCTGTATCACTCCACTGTGAAGAAATAATTTTATTATGAAAGAAGTATACAANACTGTGATACTGTGATAAAATCATGTAAATAGAGGACAGATCTGGTTCAGATACATGATTTGGCAACAATTCCAAAGCTGAATTCTTCACTGGCTTCTTTCTTTGTACATATCAATTTTATTATGTTTAATCTAAAATTTGCATACGAAAGTGGCCTGCACAGATCTGAGAAGGTTGCACGAGGGAGTCTAAGTGGCTGCTCTAGTTTAATGATCCTTCCTCTTTGTCATCACCTCTGGAAAATGGAATTCCATTTTATATGCTGGACATGCTTCATGGTGAGTGTGGTGGAATGAGACTCTTCTCTACATATGTGTCCAGACAGTCTGTAAAGACCTGAAGGCACTAGGAATGTGATTTCTCACCTTATGAAGGATTACACAAACCTGATTCTTCAAGCACCTTGTCCCCAGTGAGTCTGTTATAAAAAATAACGTTCTCATTCTGAAGAGATTCACTATTGTAGAGGAAGAATTTAATATATTCAGGTTTTAGAAGACATAATTTTACCTCCTTCTTTACTCCAAAACCCCGGAGCTAAATATTTGTTTATGTCCGTGAATGTGGTGTGTTTTTCTCTGATGCTGGTAGGGCAGATTTAGATTTTGTTTTAATGCTTTGTTATGACAAAAAAATTACATTTGTATTTTAGATTTGCTATTTCAAAAATAAATGCTAAATATAAAATTTTCCGTCCTGACCTACACAGCAGCTCTCAACTCCAATAGTCTGTTCTTCCTGCATGAGGGGAACTCCCATTGATGTGTGGATCTGAGAGGAGAATTTTGCCCTAAGGGCTCAATTTTGTGCTGAGATTGACATATGCATATCATAAAAAATAGAATAATCTATGCATTTGAGGAGCTATCAGCAGCTCCTGTGCAATGCTGTTGCTCTCAGAGATCTCTGACATCCTACTAAAATGTGCGATAGACTGAGAGGTATACTAGGTTTAATGTCTGTACTAACAACTCCACCCCCTGAGATGAGATGAAACAAAAGGATGAAACAAAAGGATGATCTTTCTTCTTTATTGTAATTATTCATATTATGATATCTCAAGAAAATTTAACAAATACTTCTTATAACACTGAGTAGCTCTCATTCTAGGGCCTCAGACAGGTACTCAAGTCAGGAGCTGTCTGGCTACATGTGATTTTTCACATCCTCTAACATTCTCAGAGAGCCATCTGCAAAATACAGCATTTGTGACTGGTGGAGGAAAGACTGGGTTACGCAGGTCATAAGAATTATAGTTTCATTGGGCTTGGAATAGTACTTCGGCATCTTCTTGCTCCTTAGTGTTCATAAATCCAGAGAAATTTATCTGAAGAACAAAAATCATCCCATCTCCTTTCATAGTGAGCCTCTGTGGTCTTACTTTCCATTTGTTTTTCTCCAGGTTTTCCTGCTGACCTGAATAATATAATTACTTACCTCCAGTGTGCAAAACTTTGGATAGAAATCACCAGTAATTATCATCAGTTTCACTCATCACCTCTTGTCCTGCTCTTCCTTTCCCATTTGTGCTGGTAATGACCTTCTGGTCATCTCAGCTACAATTTGTTTCAGGTAACATTAACCATCCAACAAGCAAATTCTTAGTCCAAAGTAAAGTGTCTTGATGCAGTATAGCAGGAGAGGGGTGCCATGATCCACTGCCGGATGGGACTGGACTGGGTATATATCTGGGACTCAAGGAACTGCTTTATGCCAGTTCTTTCAGCTGCCCCTGTGCCAGTGATGCAATGGTAGCATGGAAACATCTTTTGAGCCACTTGTAAGGTGTACGATGCTCAAACTTGTAAAGCTGATTTCCCATTACCTAAAACAGATTTTTATTAAAGGAGAAATTTCTAAAGACTGTCCAAAAGGGCACAAAATAGACTGTCTCTGCATTATACTGATAAATATCTGTGTCACCAGTTAGGAGGCAGTGTCATATCACAATAAGCTTTCATTCTGTTTTTTAACTCTGCCTTTGCTATGATGTGCACCCCTGTAGGAAATTGCAGAGGAAAGGTGCTGTAGACCAGGAAGAAAGGCAGGAAGCCCTTGTCCTCCTGTACTATGGTACAGAAAGAAAACTTTTTCATTGAAATTGTCAGGAATAACAGAACCTTGTTTTCTTTTGGAGAAGAGCCATTTCTTCTAGAGGAAGACACTGGAGAGCAGTTCCCAGCACTGCCTAGTGTGTCCCCTGCACTCTCCCTACCTCACTGAGTTCATCTAAGAGTGTCGAAACAAATAATAATAAACGAGATTGTTTGTAGCTCCCAGGAAATGTGTTAGTATGAATGTTCCATTAGCTCTTTAACAAAGGTCAAATGACCACAGTCTGGAAAATCTGGTTTATGTAACCCATAACATACTTCATCCTCAGGGATTAGTTACAGCTTGGATTGGCATACAACTTGGCCTCCGCACAGGAGCTGACAATGTAAATTTCAATGTTAGCTCAAGTATCCAAAACTCTCACTAAAGGCGATGGGGCTCTACTTCATTCACTCCATGGAGTCCAGAGTGAATACTTAGGGACTGACCCATTTATGAACAGGAGGATGATCCAGGGTGCTGAGACCTCCAAGTGAGGCCGTCCATTTTGATGCAATATAAATGAAGGGCCGTATGGAGAGTGAGCTGGCACCTCAGAGGATACATTTAAGCATGTGAAATGGCTACTAATTGAGCCAGGGATCTCTCTATTGAGTAGGTTGAGTGCATCATTCTTTTGAAGCCACCACTGAAGTATCTAAATCTTGAACAAAATCCCCACTCCAAAGTCACCGTGCCATGACTAATTCCTGGAGTTTTTCATGTTGTCTAGGACATATAATATGGGATTAGTCAAACAAACAGAGTGGTTTTCCTTCTGATTTTGTAACTGATGCATATCAAAGGCATTTGGACTTTAGTAAATACTACAAAAAGCTTATACTGTGAATATGGATCGTAATTTGTTTTTCTTTGGATGTTTACACCAGTCTATGTTTTTGGGAAAAAAAAGGTTTTTTTTAAAACTATGAATATTTGTGTTCAGTGCACTAAAGTGATTCCAAATGTCAGGAAAATATATTTACAGCTGTTATCTGAAGCTGTGCTCAGGATCCCGTTTTCTCACTGTTATCAACTGCCCCTCGTCACAACTGCTGTAGTGACTTGCAATTGCTGCTTAGAGCTATGACGTGTCTTCTCCACACTGTTTCTTAAGATAAACTCGAGCCAGAAACTACTACCCCAAAGTTTTTAACTTCAAAGTGCTTCACAAGCATGTAAAACTAATCAAACAATATTCTTCAGTAGGAAACATATATTTTACAGTTGAGGAAACCAAGAAAGAGAGATAAAATACCATCCCAAGAGAGCACACAAAATCCTTGATCTGCTTCAGGCTACAAAGCAAGCTGCCAGGCAATATAGAAATGTATAGGAGCTATAAAACAATTTGTAGGATTCTCAAAATCTATGACTGTCAGAGGTAACTCCTGCAGTATGCCCACTGGGAGTATGTTTGGTGATAAGGCTACAGAAACCTCCCATGTTATACTAGTGGACAAGCGCAATGGTAGTGCACTGATCACTGTCTGATTGTCATACTCTTCGCACCAGGCTTCTACAATGAAAAGCCTATGTCTGAAGGTCCTGCCCCAAATACTGACTTTTGGAAATAACATCTCAGGATCAAGAGAGCATATATGTGGCTGAAATATGACTTCATTTCCGAAAATGGCATAAATGCCATACACTTGTTTCTGTAGAAGTGATGCCTTAAATCTTTCCCATTAGCAGGTGTAACCCTCTGATGGAGGCAAATTCACCTCCTCAAGCTGTTAAGGTCAGTAATGAAGCACCTGTCATTCTCCTGAGAGACACAACAAATTATTGGTTCTAGAAAGAAAAGTTCATTACAAAAATGTTTTTTCCATTTATAGGAATTAACTTCTTATAAGAAAGAAAAAATACGTTAAAGCATAAATTTGAATCTCTGAAGCAACAGAAACCTGTACTAAAAAATCCAGTAGGCTGAGAAAAAAACCTTAAAACCAAATAAAGTACAAAAGCCTGGAGCCTTTCCTTGCAACTTATGTGATGCAGCTGAGTGCATCCGTAGCAGGCACTCCAGAAATCACTTTTCATTAAATCATACTTTTCCTGCCTTTAGTTTTTTCCATATGTCATAAAACAACATTGCTTTGCTCTCCTGGTCAGATGAGCCAAGTAGCTTCTCCTAGTGGCAGATGTGACCACAGACTACATCCTGTCTCCGGTTATAATGGGATCCACTGCATGGAAGCACTGCACAGGGGAACTGAAGATGGCACAGCTTGGTAATATGAGTTTTACTACACAAGAGTAGTAGGCTGATGCTTCCCAGAATCGGACTGACTAAGCCTCTGCTAAAACCCATGTATGCCTCAGGGAAAACCTTATATGTTTCAGAAAAATCCAGGAAAGAACATGAGTGAGTGCAGACTACCATGATCAGAAAAATGCCTTATTAGCTTATAAGCATCCTGTTGCTTGAAGACCATTCCATGTTCACTTACAAAGCATGTGGAGTGAGCAAGGATGAATAAATTGTCCAGCAAGGCTACTGAGCTGAGTATCCCTTTCATAAACCTGGGGCTTGGCTAGAGCTTTCTGAAGAGCTTGTGGACTGAAGTAGTGTCTTAGACTGTCAGGTACTGAGGTCTGTTTTTCCAGGTCACATTGCCAGCTGCAGATCATCAACAGCTTAGTAGCTGTCTGTGTCTGTCTGAGGCGAAACTATAGCTGTTGCTCTATTACCCTATGACCCCTTCCCAGCAAAGAAGGAGAACTGGAAAAAGGAGAGAAGAATTATGACCTGAAATGAAAAGGGATTTAATTAAACAACCAAACTAATACTAGTGACAATATAAAGTATACAAAATTATACTCAACCCAGGGAGAATATACAGGGGTCACAATAAATGGGAAAGTAGTCATAGAATCATTTTAGTTGGAAAAAAGCATTTAAGACCATCAAGGCCAACCATTATCTAACTCTACCAAATCTGGTGCTAAACCACATCCTTTAGTACCATGTCTACACACATGTTAAACAGCTCTAAGAATGGTGACTCAGCCACCTCCCTGGGGACCCTGTTCCAGTGTTTGATAATCCTCTCAGTGAAGAAGTTTCTTATAATACCCAATATAAACCTCCCTTGGCTCAACTTGAGTCAACAAGAGCATAAGGAAAAGGAGCAGGAAGAACCTAAGTGAGAACAAGAGCCCAAGTAAAAGGTCCTCCTATTCTCATCAAAATTCCTCCTTCGTAATAAGTGTGACATTTATCATAGAATCATAGAATGGTTTAGGTTGGAAGTGACCTCAAAGATCATCCAGTTCCAATCCCCTGCCATAGGAAGGGACACCTCCCACTAGAACAGGTTGCTCAAGGCCTCATCCACCTCCAGGGAGGGAGCATCCACAACCTCCCTGGGCAACCTGTTCCAGTGTTTCACCACTCTCACTGTAAAGAACTTCTTCCTAACATCTAGTCTAAATGTCTCCTCTTTCAGTTTAAACCCATTGCTCCTCATCCTGTCATTACAAGACCTTGTAAACAATCCCTCCCCAGCCTTCCTGTAGGCCCCCTTCACATACCGGAAGGCCACTACAAGGTCTTCTCGAAGCCTTCTCTTCTCCAGGCTGAAGAACCCCAACTCTCTCAGTCTGTCCTCAGAGCAGAGCTGCTCCAGCCATCTGATCATCTTCGTGGCCCTCCTCTGGACCCACTCCAACAGTTCCATGTCCTTCTTGTGTTGGGGGCTCCAGAACTATACACAGTTTATGATATGGGATACACACATGAACCAACTCAGGTTAGCTTTCTTGGCCGCCTCAAAACTACTAATGTCCTTCAGACTGTGACTACCCNAGGAGAACTGGAAAAAGGAGAGAAGAATTATGACCTGAAATGAAAAGGGATTTAATTAAACAACCAAACTAATACTAGTGACAATATAAAGTATACAAAATTATACTCAACCCAGGGAGAATATACAGGGGTCACAATAAATGGGAAAGTAGTCATAGAATCATTTTAGTTGGAAAAAAGCATTTAAGACCATCAAGGCCAACCATTATCTAACTCTACCAAATCTGGTGCTAAACCACATCCTTTAGTACCATGTCTACACACATGTTAAACAGCTCTAAGAATGGTGACTCAGCCACCTCCCTGGGGACCCTGTTCCAGTGTTTGATAATCCTCTCAGTGAAGAAGTTTCTTATAATACCCAATATAAACCTCCCTTGGCTCAACTTGAGTCAACAAGAGCATAAGGAAAAGGAGCAGGAAGAACCTAAGTGAGAACAAGAGCCCAAGTAAAAGGTCCTCCTATTCTCATCAAAATTCCTCCTTCGTAATAAGTGTGACATTTATCATAGAATCATAGAATGGTTTAGGTTGGAAGTGACCTCAAAGATCATCCAGTTCCAATCCCCTGCCATAGGAAGGGACACCTCCCACTAGAACAGGTTGCTCAAGGCCTCATCCACCTCCAGGGAGGGAGCATCCACAACCTCCCTGGGCAACCTGTTCCAGTGTTTCACCACTCTCACTGTAAAGAACTTCTTCCTAACATCTAGTCTAAATGTCTCCTCTTTCAGTTTAAACCCATTGCTCCTCATCCTGTCATTACAAGACCTTGTAAACAATCCCTCCCCAGCCTTCCTGTAGGCCCCCTTCACATACCGGAAGGCCACTACAAGGTCTTCTCGAAGCCTTCTCTTCTCCAGGCTGAAGAACCCCAACTCTCTCAGTCTGTCCTCAGAGCAGAGCTGCTCCAGCCATCTGATCATCTTCGTGGCCCTCCTCTGGACCCACTCCAACAGTTCCATGTCCTTCTTGTGTTGGGGGCTCCAGAACTATACACAGTTTATGATATGGGATACACACATGAACCAACTCAGGTTAGCTTTCTTGGCCGCCTCAAAACTACTAATGTCCTTCAGACTGTGACTACCCTGTCCCAGTGAAACCAGGACACTAGAAAAACCTGCTATGCTGCATCCTGCTTTAGAGCTGGATTTCGGCTCTCTGCTGACTGGGGTATGAATGTGATGTGGCTCAAGAAGAGATAACTTAGTCAGTGGAAGTGAAAATCTACCTATGTTCCTCAGGTCTGCCACATTTCTGATTCTGGCACATGGTGTGGCACGTGGTGTGGCCTACTACCACAGCCTTATTAGGCAGTAACTTCCCTTCCTAGAGCAAACACTTCTAATCATGATGTTCAGAAAAATTACCCTACAGAACAGAACCAAAGACTAATTTTCCAGGCATTGTTTCAGTACTGGAAAGCTGATTATATTTCCTTATGTCATATTTTAAATTTTAACATGTCCTGATCTGAGGGAAAAAGACACAACTTTTCCCTCCTGATAGAAATTCCACTTTCCAAACTTTAAAGATAATAAAACTCACAGTGCTGGTGCCCATTTATCTTATTAGCCAACATTAGAAAGTGTAATTTTATTCCTTATTTCAGATCTCTACTCTGCCCTGGTGAGACCACATCTAGAATATTGTGTCCAATTTTGGGGTCCCCAATTCAGGAGAGACAGGGATCTGCTGGAGAGAGTTCAACACTGAGCCACGAGGATGATTCAGGGGACTTGAGATCTGGGGCTGTTTAGTCTTGAGAAGACAGAGAGGGCAGCTGAACAATGTCTACAAATATCTGAGGGATGGTTGTCAAGTGAAGGGGAGCAATCTCTTCAGTGATGCACAGTAATAAGACAACGAACAACAGGCACAAACTGGAACATAGAAGGTCTCACCTCAACATGAGGAGAAACTTCTTTACAGTGAGGGTGACAGAGCATTGGAACAGGCTGCCCAGGGAGGTTGTGGAGTCACTCTCTGGAGACTTTCAAAACCCACCTGGATGCATTCCTGTACAAAGTACCCTAGGGGATCCTGCTTTGGCAGGATGGTTGGACTCAACAACCTCTGGAGGCCCCTTCCATCCTCTACATTCTTTCAATGTTCTGTGATTCTGTGATCTCTTTTCAGTAAGCTTTTTTCCCACCATCCCTTCTCTGTTTCCTTCACACTCTCTCTTGGGGCTCAACCTTGTCGGTGTTCTGGTTTGTTCACATTTTGTATTGCTGGTCAAAGTAATGTGCTTAGAGTTATGAAATGTTGCTGGATGGATGAATCAAGGTGTAATACCATAGACCTTCTAATCCATTGTATTTAACTTGAAATTTCTTAGGAACCTTCAATCCTGTAAATCTTTTCTTGAGTGAAAGCTATAGGGAGGCACAATGTCCTGTTTTCTGTAAGAACACCAGCAAGGGCAGAGAATGGGCTTGGTTTTGCCTGTAACTAGCCGCATGAATTCAGGCTCATCTAGAGAAGCTTGATCAATGAGCTAAGACCTGTGTTTCACAGGCAGCTGTCTCTGTGTGTGAGTTTGATCACAGGATTTCGGGACAGTCAGTGTTGTCTATATATTACAATTACCAACTCTGACAGTCAGGAACAATCTGTAACTTTTAGATATTTTTAGAAAAAGGAACTCCAAAATTGTGCTGTTGAAAATACTGCATTATGAGAAGAGATGGGTCCTATAACACAGTGTCATTACTTCTAAAATTGCTGAACTGTCATTTTCCTCTAAAATGTGTAAAAGGTATGGTAATAATATGATTGGTAGGACCCTCCTTCCCCCAGTGGAGTAAATACGTGGCTTTCCATATCATGTAGTTTGATGTCTGCTCTTTCAAAAATCATTTTAAAGCCAAACTCTGAGAAATCTTGAGCGTGAAAGCAATTGACAAAACTCTAATCTTTCTTTTTGGAGTCTCTAGCCTTTGGGTCCAAACTTTTCGGAAGCTTTCTCCATAATCAAGAAAAGACATAAATTATCTTTGTATTTGAATTGCTTATAGTAGATTAAAAAAAAAAAATCTCTCCAGTAATCCTGTTTTCACTTAGTCATATTTTCTTTTAAATATTCCATTGGCAGTAAAAACGATCATATGTCATCTTAGTTTAATGACAAGTATGTTCTGAAGAGAAAATTGACATTTGGAAGATTCTTTCAGTCATTTTGCAGTTGTGCACTTCAGGCAAGCCAGTAAACTTTTCAAGTTTAAAAAAAAAAATTGTAAGCAAGCTTTTGTTACATGAGATAGTGTTAAATATATGCCTGTATCTTCAACCAGTGTAACCACAATGTAGCTTGACTGATATCAATAAAACCACTCTCAGCTTTTTTTCAAGACACAATGATCTAGGCAGTTTCAACTTGAAATGATCATCTTTCTCACTGACTCAGGAATATCTTGTCAAATTCAAAAGAGAAAAGAAAAAAAAGTTAATATTTTAAGCTGCGAGGGTTTAAAGTGATAGATCTGCTCAGGGTTGGGAGGAAAAATTTAATCTGGCTTCTTGCTTTGGATTAAGGAAAGTGCTTCCAGACCTCTGCATCTGAGTGAAGGTTGGCCTCAGCTTGGTCTGTAATAGCAGGACTTCTGGAATCTGTAGCTCTACAGGGATTATGAGAACATGGAATTTGGAGAGGGAAAGTTTGGTTATGTCAGACAGTTTATTTTCCTGCAAGAGCTGAATATTCCATAAACAGGCAATAGATCAGCCCTTATGTGTAAATCCTACCAAATTTACACAGTGAGGAGACCAAAACTATAGAAGTAGTTATTTAAAAAACATAGAAGTTTCACGTGCCAAAGGTGAAAACTTTTTTTATAAATTCTTGCACTGTCCTATAGAATGTTGTTGCTGGATTCTAAGGATTTTAGTCAAAACCAGGTGTCATGAGAACATGGAAAAAATTATTAGGTCTTTTTGTAAAGTTGTTATTATTGTGGTCTAACTTCAGTTTCTGCTTTGGCTTGTTAAGTGCCTTAGCAAAAATTTACAGTACACCTGACCTCTTGGCAAGAGCTCATCATTTGATGATGCTTCTTTCTCAGTTATTGTTTATGCGATAGGGAGACAAAGAGACAATAGTTAGCAACTTTATTCACTGGGTCAGCTCTTTAAACAGACTCAGACCTTTAATGGACTTGCAGGAATGCCTATGTATGATGATCAGGTGGAAGATTTTTGACTATCACTTGGCATATCGCTGTGTTGTATAACACATTCAAACTCTGCCTTTCAGAAAAAAATCAAGACAAACAGTAGCTTGGAGTAATTATTTTAAATTTTCCCCCTTTCTTCTGGCTCTGTTTAAAACTCATTTTGTTACATTTTCCAGATGAAGGCCTTCTGTGTTTTGGCAATTCTAACCACATGGTATTTGAAGACAGCCTTTATTTATAATGGATTTTCAGATGTTTGACAAGCTGCTTCAGACTAGAGTGTAGTTTAAGCTTTGCTCATCAAGTTCAGAGATCTGTAATACTAGCATGGGTGAGATAATCTCAGAAGCACCAAGCTTGGGAGACGAGTCAAGGACAAGCAGAAGGAAATTATACTTTCCCAGTTCGATACATCTGTTGTGGTATTTGCCTACCTTTATAATTTGACTTTTTATTTATTACTGCACCACTGATCTTGGACCTGATGTGCTAAATCCTGCGTATCTTGAGAGCAGCAGATGTGTGCAGACTATCTGCACCCTGCGTATGTAATGAGTCCGGTTCTTCCATGAACTATTAGATTTGCTGAATTTATGGTATGTGGATTACACACCTAGGAAATTATGAGAGAAATTGACCTAGTCCTAATTCTTCTGAGTGATTAGAAAGAAATGTCTTCCACTGTAGGAAAACTGATCTTCAACAAGGAGTGCTTCCCCATTCAGGAAGCTTATTCTGCGAGCTTTGGCAAATTGAGGAATGATGAGAAACTTTGGTATCTGAGAGAAATCTACTCAATGATTGATCAGACTCTTCAGGTTCCATAATTTGAGACAGCAAAGCAACTCCTGTGCCTTAGAAACTCCTTTAGGGTGTCCACCTTGTCAGTGTGACACTTGTGAACCACTGTGCTGGGAATCCACAGTGTGTGGGGTTGGATCTCCAGCCTGTAAAGGTCTCAGATGATCTGTTTAGTTGAGGACCATGGACCTGGTGTAGCTATCCACAATGATGGGCAAATGGGTGAGGTGGCACATCAATTTCCTGCACAGAAATGAAGCACAAGGAAGTAAACAATGGTCCTAGAAATAGAAAGGAAGACCAGTCCTGGCTCACTGGAGAGGTCCCAGACGACTGGAAACTGGCCAATGTGATCCCCATCCACAAGAAGGGTCGGATGGAGGAACCTGGGAACTACAGGCCTGTCAGCCTGACCTCAGTGCCAGGGAAAGTGATGGAGCAGATTATCTTAGGG